>PVKE010004329.1:51526-65530 GCA_004027555.1 Craseonycteris thonglongyai
TCTCTCTCTCTCTCTCTCTCTCTCTCTCTCTCTCTCTCTCTCTCTCTCTCTCTCTCTCTCTCTCTCTCTCACCTTCCCTCAAACAATAAAATAAATCTTAAAAACAAAGAAATACAGAAATGTACAGGGGGAAAAAAAAAACCCTTAAATAACAAGTGCTTGAGAGGCTTTGGAGAAAAAGTAACCCACATACACTGCTGATGGGAATGTAAATTAGTGCAACCACTATGGAAGACAGTATGGAGATTCCTCAAAAAATTAAGAATAGAATTACCATATGACCCAGCAATCCTTCTTCTGGGTACTTACCCAAAATACTTGAAAACCTTAGTCCGCAAAGATACATGTACCACACTGTTCACTGCAGCACTATTCACAGTAGCCAAGTTATGGAAACAACCAACGTGCCCTTTGATAGATCACTGGATAAAGAAGTTGCGGTACATTTATACAATGGAATATTACTCAGCAATAAGAAAAGATGAAATACTGCCATTTGGGACAACATGGATGGACTTTGAGTTCATCATATTAAGCAAGGTCAGACTGAAAAAAAATCAAGAAGCATATGACTTCACTTATATGTAGAATATAAAACTGAAAGTAACACAGAAACAAAAACTGATGGACACAGTCAATATTTGAGTGGTGACCTGAGGGTTAGTCGGGAAGCTAGTGGGGAAAGAGGGAGAGGACATCAAATATATGGTGATAGAAAGAGAACTGACTTTGGGTGGTGAACACATAATGCAATACATAGATGATGTAATGTAATATTGTAATCCTACAACCTATGTAATTTTTACCAACCAATATCTTTAAAAATTAAAAAGAAAAAAAAGGAAACTTAGGGATAATCTAGTCCAAACTCAGAGACACAAGTTCACTTTTCTCTAGATATCTCCATCACATACTTGTCCAGCTTCTGCTGAAACATCTCTAGTAAAAGTTAAGTACATTACAAGGCAACCAAACCCATTTTAACAACGGTTACAAAGTTCTTATGTAAAAATAAAATGTCTTCCTACAATTTTCACCATTTATCTTATTTTTGCCCTCAAGGATCACTGAAAACAAGACTTGGATCCCTCTCTTCCTTTCTCTAGACTAAACAATCTCAAATTATTCAACCATTTCATATAAATAGCCTTTCATTTCAGGTTTTTACCCTCTGGACATGTTCCACTAGTCAACATTCTTCTTAAAGTGTAACAAAACAGGTAGTATAGCAGAGTGATCAACAGCATAGGTTTTCAAGGCAAACCAGGGTTCAAGTCTTGGTCCTACTACTTATTAATTGTGACCTTGAACAAGTTATTAAAATTCTCCATACTTCAGTTTCCACATTTATAAAATGCAGATAACAATAGCAAATATTTTATAGAGCTGCATGAAAATTAAATGGCATAATATAAGTAAAGCGTTCAAAACATGCCTGACAAACAGAAAGTATGCTATAAGTACAGTAGACTCTTCGTTAACCAGTTGCTTGAGTTCTGGTTAACAGAGAACCTACTTACATTTATCCAGCATCCACCAATTCCTGTGAGTGATGGTTAACTGAGAGTCTACTGAATTAGCAATTTTGAAATCAAGGATGGTCAAACTAGGAAAATATGACATACCTCCCTTAACTTTATTACTCAGCTTCTATTAAAAAGCCTAACAATAATACTTTAACAGTATTAGAGTACATATCATGCTGTATATTGAGTTTAATGTCAAATAATCTTTTAATTTGTTTTCATATATTGCCATACTCATTCAGTTATTATTCTGAATCTAAAACTTATGACCTATTACAATTAGAGTCCATTTTTCCAGTCTCTGAGATGTTTTGAGACAATGATTTTGTCATTCAACTTCCATTTCCATGTTCCCCTTTGTTGATATACATACAAGAATATTTTCACAAAAGAAGCCTCACTATGGGGAAGGGCAGAAACCCAAGCAACTCTCTAGGAAAACCCTGAAAACCCAATAGACGTGTATAAAACAGATGTTCTAGTTTTAGCTTAAGGGGGGAGAAGGGACCATTAATCACATGAAGTCAAATAGAGAGCTTGAAAAAGTTAATGTTCAGTCATTAAAAAGTCCAGGATAAAGAAGTCACAAGTCTTACTTCCTTCAGCCAACATTCAGCCCCCCAACTGCGTCCAACTTGGAGAGAACTTGCCATGAGCCAAAGCTTTTTCATGTCCCTTCTTTTTGAAGGCACAGTGGAAACAATTCCCCAGAACAAAGGAGTTACGTCAGCAAGCTGCTGCTCTTTCAAATTGGAAGGACAGTTGATTCACACCATGTGTCAGAAAGAAACACCCGTTAGAACTAAGTGAGATAAATTTTAGGCCTCCTGAGCTGTTTAATATTAAACTGTAATAAGTCATCTTTACAGCAAATTATAAAAAAAAAAAATTTGTTTACCCTCCTCCTCATATGCTCCTTCCCTTGAAAAGAAATTCTATAACAAATCATAATTCCAAGGTCGCATATGCTCCATCAAGAAATTATTTTCACATGTTAGAATCCAGAACCAATGATCTGGATCATACTCCCAAAACAGCGCCTGCCATATCACAATCAGTCCTTGTTATACAAAAGTCCTTTATGTTCCAACACAGGATTACTTTAGTGCTGGTCATGGTTTTTGATTAAATTAATATCTTACTTCTGTCATTAACTGTCTCTACATGGAGTCATCTTAATGTGTCCACTCTAGTCAATAATTTAACTTTATACCTAGATCAAGATATCAAACACATGTTCAACAACATAAATGATACTAAAGTGATTTTATTTTTAATATAATGAAAGATAAAAATGAAATCTGTAACAGCCTAGGTTTACATGAATTTATTTGGAAAAATGGTCTTAAAACAATCAAAATTTAACAAAATAAGTGATAACCAAAACTCAAACCACAAACTTAACTGGGAAAAAAACTAGCTTAACATGGTAAAAGAATCTTTCTGAAAGAGAGGTCATTAAACTGTATAATTGGTTCAATATACAGAATTAAGAAATTACAATGGGTAACTGTGAATAAAGCAAATTGCCTTCCTTTCCGAAATGACCCTATGATTAAAATTTGTTAGATACCTAGTGCATAGTTTCAGGTAGTCTTGAGGTATGGAGAAACTTCACCCGAGGGAAGGGGCCCTGATTATCCAGGCTCATTGCAATACATGGAGAACTATCCCATAAAGCAATATTGAACAATAGGCAACCACAGCCCTGCCAAAGCTATTATAAACCCTTATATTAGCCAGCTCTGTCTTGGACTCAGTGCCACTATCTGCCTTATAAAAAAAAAGGGAGCGTGGGGGTGGATAAACTTTCTCTTAGGGAAGATAAGGTTATCTAAAACTTACTCTCAAGGAAGATAAGGTTATTAAAAGCTTCCATAACTTTTTTTTTTTTTTATCACCAATCAGTCCAAAATTACCTGATATGCCAAGGGAGAAAACCACTCAACTAAGAGTCAAGATCCACAGAGGATACAGATATTGAAGTAACCAGGAAACATTGTCAAATGGCTATGATTAAAATGATAAGAAATAAAAAAAATCAAAAATCTAGATGAAAGAATGGAGAATTTCACCAACACCTTGAAATCTGTTGTTTAAAAATTTAGGAAAAATTCAGAAATGAAAAATGCAATTTTTAAAATTAAAAACTTCATAGATAGCTTATCATCAAGAGAGGATTAGTGAACATAAATCAATTTTTAAAAATCCATATTGAAGCATAAAGAAGAAAATAAAAGAATGTAAAATACAGAAGAATTAATAAATATAAAACATATGAGGGGAAGCTGGGATGGCTCAGCAGGTTAAGAGCTTACCTTGCAGCCCTGGGGACCGAGGATCAAATCCTGGCCCTGGCCTGAGCAGATCCATATGCTGAACTGGGGAGTGCTTCCCATGTGGGAGGCCCCCAGCCCAGTTCCTCCCTGCATAGCATCAACCCACCTGTGTGGAAGCTATTGTGTAGAAAAAACCATGTCGAAAACTGATGACATACAATTATGGAGACTGCTCTGGGCCCTCTCCCTTCTCTCTGTCTCTCTCTGTTTCTGTCTCTCCCTGTCTCTGTCAGAAACAATAAAAATAAATAAATCTTTTTAAAACATATGAAATGTAGTCTAAAAGCCTAACATAACAGTTCTCAAACATTTTGGCCAAAAAAATATTTTCATACTCTTAAAAAACAGTGAGGCCACCAAGAACTTTTGTATATGTGGTATACTTACCAACATTTACCATATTTGAAATTAAAACTGAAAAAAAACATTAGAATACACAAGTACATATTACATTAGTCGTCAAAATAATGATGTCTTCACATGTCACGTAAACCCTGAGACACTACATTATATTCTGAAAGAATGTGAGTAAATAATAGCAAATAACATCTTGATAAGAAAACGGTGTTGAATTTGTCACCCCACTGAAAGGGGTCTAGTCTTTCTGTAATGGGGCAGAGGCAATATTTAAAGGCATCAGAGGCAACTATTTCCCAAACTACTAAAAGGCCTCAATCTACAGTTTCAAGCCCTACAAACACAAAGCAGGATTAATACAAAGAAAACTATACCTAAGTACACCATAATAAAAATGTGTAAAACCAAAAACGAAGGAGAAAATATTAATGGAACAACATGAAGATTAAGAGCTGACTTTGGAACAGAAAAGATAAGTCTCCTTAGAATCCTGAAACTAGTAAAACAAATAAAAATTAAAAAAAATTTCTGTAAAAATTATAGCAAGCAGGGGATGCTGAGAAAGACCAGCAGGCTGAGTGCTTGCCTTGCAACCATGAGGTCCAGGGACCAAATCCTGACCTTGGCCTGTGCAAACCCGTATGCTGAACTGCAGAGCAAGAGGTAATCCCTGGGATGGCAGCAAATATATTTATTTGCCTCCCATGTAGGAGATGCCCAGTTCAGTTCTGCCACACGCAGCCCCACATCCACCTGTGCAGAATGCAACTATGTCAAAACCAATGATGTACAACTATAGAGACTGCTGTGGGCCCTCCCCACTTCTCTCTGTCTCTTTCTCTCTTTTACCTTCTCGCAAACAAAAAAAATAAATCTTAAACAATAAATAAATAAATAAATACATACATACATACATATTGCGGCAAGCAACGTAAAAAATGTGCATCACTTTGGAAAAGTTTAGCAGTTTAGCAAAAAATAAAATTAAAAATAAAACTTCCATATAATCCAGAAATTCCATTTCTGGGTATATATATACTCAAATAAAAAACAAAACTGAAATCTGGGACTCAAAGAAGTTCTTATGCATCTATGTTCATAGCAGCATTTTTCACAAGAGCCAAAAGGAGGAAACAATCCAAGTGTCCATCAACAGATGGATAAACAAAATGTGATACACATACAAGTGGATGTTTACCATAAGGATGAATATTATTCATTATTAAAAAGAAAGGAAATTCTGACACATGCTACAATCTTCATGAACCTTAAAACATTATGTTAAATGATATAAGCCAGTCAAAAAGGATAAATATTGTATAATTCCACTTACACAAAGTGACTAGAGTAGTCAGATTCATACAGAAAGCAGAATGGCAGCTGCCAGGGGGAACAGAAATGGGAGAATGGGGAATTATTGTTTAATGGGTACACAGTTTTAGTCTGGGAACATGAGGAATGTTCTAGAGATGAATGACAGTGGTGGTGATTGTTGTATAACAATGTGAATATACTTAATGTCACTAAATTGTACACCTAAAATGGTGAAAAGGTAAATTTTTACTTAAAATTTATTGTACACAATTTCAAAAGAATTAAGGCAAAGTATATTTTCATACAAACAAAAAGATGAAAAATGTATCAGTAAAAGCCTTGCATTAAAAGTAATGCTAAAGAGAGTTCTTCATGCAAAAAGAAAGTGATCTCAGAATAAAGCACAGAAATGTATTAGGAAAAGAAAATCAACCCCCCAAAAAAGTAAACTTACACTATAAACTAATACTATAAATTGACACTATAAACTAATAAGGATAATGTCTTGTGGGCACTAAATGGCATATAAAATAAAGTTCATGACAGTAATAGCTTAAGAGGAGGTAAATAAAAATAGTGTTATATGATCCTAACAGTGTGAAGAAAGTGATAAAAGTACTTATATTATACTCTAATCAGTCAAGGATGAATGTTATAATTGTAAAGATAAATCCTAAAGATCAGAAAAAGAAGAGAAAGCAATGGGCATCCAAAAAATATACCAGGAAAAGTAAATTCAGCAGAAATAGATTAAACAATCCTAAAATTTGCATGGAATTACAAAAGACTGCAAACAACCAAAACAATCTTGAGAGAGGGGGGAAAAAAATGGAAAGCATCATGCTCTTTGATTTTAAACTGTACTTCAAAGCTATAGTAATCAAAACAGTATGGTGTTGGCATAAAAAGAGATTCATAGATCAATGGAACAGAATAAACAGACCAGAAATAAACTCATGCATATATGACCAATTATATACAAGCCAAGAATATACAATGGGGAAAAGACAGTCTCTTCAATATATGGTGTGCTCAGAAAACTGTACAGCAACAGTAAGAATGAAAGTGGACCACTATCTTACACCATGCACAAAAATGATCTCAACATAGATTAAAGACCTGAATGTTAAAACCTGAAACCATGAAACTCTTTGAAGAAAACACAGGCAATGAGCTCCCTGACATCAGTCTTGGTGATCTTTTTTTTAACAGGATACCAAAAACAAGGACAATAAAAGCAAAAATAACTAAGCAGGACTACATCAACCTAAAAAGCTTCTGCACAGCAAAGAAAACCATCAACAAAATGAAAAATCAAATCTATAAAATAGAAGAAAATATGCGAATCATATATCTGATAAGGAGTTAATGTCCAAAATATATAAAAAACTCGTACAAATCAACAGCAAAAACAAAACAAAACAAAAAACTGATTTTAAAATGGGCAGAGAAACTAAATATCCAATTTTCCAAAGACATGTTGATGGCCAACGGATACACGAAAAGGTGTTCAACATCATTAGTCATCAGGGAAATGAAAATCAAAATCAACTCACACCTGTTAGGACTATTATCCAAAAGACAATAAATAACAAGCATTGACAAGGATGTGGAGAAAAGGGAATCCTTGTACACTGTTGGTGGGAATGGAAATTGGTTCAGCAACTATGGAGCTTCCTCAAAATATTAAAAATAGAATTACCATGTGATCCAGCAATTCCACTTCCAGATATTTATCCAAAGAAAACAAAACACTAATTCAAAATGATATATGTAATATATGTGCCCCCATGTTCATTAAAGCATTATTTACAATATCCAAGATATGGAAACAACCTAAGAATCTACTGATGAAAGAATGAACAAAAAAAATATGCATGTGCGTGCATGCACACACACACACAATGAAATATTAGTCAGCCATAAAAAGAAGGAAACCATGCTATTTGTAACAACATCACTGACCTTGAAAGCATTATGCTAAGTGCCAGAGAAAGACAAATACAACATGATCTCATTCATATGTGGAATCTTAAAATAAACTTTTAAAAAAGCTTATACAGAAAACCGATTGTTGGCAGAGATAGAGTGAAGAGGGTCAAAATGTACAGACTTCCAGTTATGAAATAAGTAAGTCATGAGGCTATAATGTACAGCATGGTGACTACAGCTAACATACTGTAATGCATATATGAAAGCTGCTAAGAGAGTCAATCTTAAAGGTATCATTACAAGAAAAAGAAATTATAACTATGTGTGGTGACAAATGTTAAACAGATTTATTTTGGTGACCATTTCAAAATATACACAAATATTGAATCATTCTGTTATACACCTAAAATATTAGTCAATTATACCTCAATTTAAAATAAAATTTAAAAAATCCAGCAGGCATCACTTATCCACAATACCATTGAACACCAGAAGACAAGATACTCAAGAAAATATGAACCAAGAATTTTAAGTTCAACCAAGCTATCTAACCTTTGAATATGCCATTCTACCTATACAATAACTCAAAATTATTGTTCATATAAATCCTTAAGACAACTGCTAGAGAAGGAATTCCAAACTAGATGACCAGAGAAATTTCTACAAAAAAGAACAGTAATAACAAGTAAGCATACTGAATTGCTACTCAAGACAAAAACAAGATCATATTAAGAATGGCAAAACATGGTATATTAAAAAAGCATGTGGAAATTATACTAATAAAAATAAGAGAAAAAAGGTAAAATTAAGCTGGTAGAATGCCTCATACCTAACTGATAACTGGGAGTCAAAACTAAGCAAATCAAGTACAAGTTTATAATTCCTAATCTAAAATCCCTGGACAAAAAATGTTTCATAATTCAGAATTTTTCAGACTTTAAAAGCAAATAAATACAGTGCATATATCATACGTTATATGTGAGGTCTTACACATTCCATAATCAATCACATTAGTGTTTCTGCAAAAAATGTAGGAATATTCACACAAGTGGTAAATATAAAGACTACCACTGTCCCATGTCAACTCATGTCAGATTTTATTTCCAAATGAATTTAAGTAGGTTTTGACAACAAATGGTTTTCAGAGCCTTTGGGATTTTCAAATTGCCAATCGGAGATGAATGGACTAGTGTAATTCTAAGCATATTAACACTATAAAGTAAAATACTAAAATAACATTATAGCTAAAATTTAATAGTAAAGAAAAAGAGAGAGGGAAAGAGTATAAACGAGTTTTACTATTGATGTCAGATGAGGGACTAAGGATACAATACAAAGAAACTACAAGAATAAAATTCAATTTCTTTAAATTCAATGAATAAAAGAGATCATGTGATATGGTTCATAGCAGTATCCTCCTCCACCCTTAAAAAAAAAAAAAAGATTCTTTTACGTGATACTAAGTTATTTTTAAATGATGACTAACTACTCTGCTCTTAATTCTCAGGTTATACTTGCAGAATTATTTGCTGATAAGAATAAAAGTCACTAGGGGGCAGCAGAACACAAAGAGTGAAGAACAAACACACCAATTAATGTATAATCTGCTTCTGAGAGATTCATTATATTATTTCAAAAAAAATTAAAAATTTATTTTATTGTTTGAGAGAGAGAGACAAAGAGACAGAGAGAAGGGGGAAGGCCCAGAGCAGTCTCCGTAGTTGCACGTCATCAGTTTTCAACATAGTTTCATTCCACACAGGTGGATGTGCAGCTAAGTGGGGCCAGAACCCAACTGACAGTTCAGCATATGGGTTCACCCAGGCTGGGGCTGGGATTCGATCCCTGGACCTTGAGGTTGCAAGGCAAGCACTCAACCTGTTGAGCTATCCCAGCATCCCCTACTTCAAAAATTTTTAACTTTTATTTGGTAATCATTTCACATTGCACAAATAATAGAGAACTCCTATATAGCCTTCCTGAAGAGTTCACCAATTTGTAATATTTTTGCCATATTTGTTTTATCACTATCTATATATGTACATGTATGTGTATTTTTTTTCTACTCTATTTGAGAATATGTTGTATACATTATGCCCTTAAAACCTCATTGTGTATTTCCTCTTACCTAACTATGGTATACCTGTATACTTATCAAAATCAAGAAATTTACATTGATACAATTATAATCTAATCCACAGTTCATATTCCAATTTTGTCAACTCTCCCAATAACATTCTTTAGAGCACTTTCATTTCCTGGAGAGTACCCAGTCCAGGATCACGTAGTACATTCAGTTACCATGTCACTTCAGTTTCTAGTCATCTAAACTGCTAGTTCTCAAATTTTTAGATATGTAACTCCTTTACACTGTTAAAAATTATTGGGGACCTCAAATAACTTTTGTTAATATAAATTATATACTCATATATATGAGAGCTGTCTGGGAAAAATCCAGCCATAAGCCTCTATTTTTCATACTACATGGCCGTATATTTCCAGACAGCCCTCATATGTTAATATTTAATGTATTAGAGGTTAAAAATTAGAAAAATTAGAAAATATAGATTCATTTAAAATTAACAGCAAATTCATTACCTGTCAATGAAAATATTTCATTAAAAATAATTATTAATTCCAAAACAAGAAAATATACGAGTTGGTTTTACATTTGTACAAATCTCTTTAATGTCCAGCTTAATAGAAGAAATCTGGATGCTGTAACCACTTCTGCATTTGTTGTGTGGGTTTGGTTGCAATATAAGAAAACCCAGCCTCACACATATGTAGCTGGAGAAAGTAGTGTTTTATAGCCGTCCAGATAATTTGTGTGTGTGTTTGTGTGAATTTTTAATACAACCTCAAAACTCTAAGTTTTCAATTAAAATCCATTGGTCTATCTTACATTTCAAATGAAACTTTTACCCATGCATGATTTTGTAACACCAGGTATTGGTCATTTAAAAAGTACTGGTTCGTTGGGTTATGTAGATCTTCTAAATGTTGACATATAACATTATACAATGCCAAAAAATTGTATTCATTAATATCACCACCCAGTCTACTAGCCCTACCAAGGTGATTTACTTCTGGAGGTATATAAATGTCTAATCACTGTGTTGTACACCTAAAACTATTTAATGTAATATTGTACATCAACTATGACTGAAAAATAAATTTTAAAAATACGTATATATCACTATGCAGTCTCATAAGAAAAGTTTGTAAGTACAGGCAATCTTTCGGAAGGCAACAGGCCACATCTGCAAAAATATAAACAGGAAGCAATAGTACATCCCATGCACGTGATGTAAATAATAAATCGATCATTCTGTAGAAGACAATAATGGACTTAAAATCTAATCATAATAAATAATATTACAATATCACTATAAATCAGATTGGCTAAAATAAAAAATAGTGACACCACCAAATGCTGGCAAGGAAGCCGAGAAACTAGACCTCTCATACATTACTATAAAAACTTAAAATGGTACACTCACTCAGGAAACTAGTTTGACAGTTTCTTTAAAAACTAAACACACGTTTATCATAAAATCCAGTGAATGCACTCCTGGGCACTTATTCCAGAGAAATAATCAATTATATTAACGGAAAAAAAAAATACAAAAATCCGTACATGAATGTTCATAGCAGCTTTATTCATAATAGCCAATGAAAAGTTCTTTCTCTGCTTAACACCAAATACTTTGTGCCTTTACCAACACCAATTCTCTGACTCTCTGACCAAGGGGGTGTCCCACAAGTTAATTAATTCTGACACTAACTACTGGAGTCAATGCCAGACCCCACAATGGCTCAGTCCCAGAACTGCCCCTTCTTCAGACACCAGCCACAAATGAGGTATCCAGGCCACTCCACACTTCTCAGCATGTGCAACTATAAATTCACAGGTTGCCATGCCCAACTCCCTCCCCCAAGTCAGGTTTATACATTAATACAATATAAATACCCCCGTATTTTTTGCACTATAAGACGCACCTGACCATAAGACACACCTAGGTTTACAGGAGGAAAACAAGAAAAAAAATATTCTGAACCAAATGGCGTACTAATATATTTAATAAAATTTAGCAGGATAATATTTCAACTATGTAAAGTCAACAGTGGTATTAAGAACCATCGTCACTGTCATTAACAAATGAGGAGAGACATTAAGTTTCAAGCACTTTTCTAGTTTTCTGGAAACCCCAAGAACTGACAGGTCAGGTAATACACATCGTTTTCTGTGACTCAATATTCACTCCACAAGACGCACAGACATTTTCACCCACTTTTTTGGGGGGGAAAAGTGCGTCTTATGAAGCGGAAAATACAGTATATATACAGTGTATATGTACATAAATAATAAGCATTACAGTATTTATAACAACTAACATTTATTCTATGTTTACTACTTATAAACAACTGTTATAAATACTTTTATATATTATCTTGCTTAACCTCAATAACACCCCATGATATAGGGTAATGATAACTGAATCACAGATAAGCTAAATTATTTGACAAGACACAGAGCCACGATTAACAATGACACAGAATCCCACACTCAACTATTTCTATCTCTACCTATTTTAAAAAATGCACATATACTATATATACATATACATATACATATTATAAAATATACATATTATAAAAAGCTGCCCTTATACATAATACACATTATATAACATTATAAAAATACATGCTATATATATACACAGAACATTTTATATGCATATTTGTGTACATGTGTATATTTTTCAATTACATATAAAACATTTTTTTAAAACATAAAACACATTGCCAACAAACAGATCAACATGAGTCCCATGTTACATTCTTACATAACACCAGCTTCACCCTATGTCTTCGGATGTTTGCTCATGGTAAGCTAATAAACTGTTTTCCTTATGTTGATTTTTGTTGAGTTTCTGTCATTTGCTAGAAGGGTCCTAAGCAATATAAATATGTATTATTTTCCTAGTCAAAAAATGCAAAAAATAAGTTTCTATCCTGTTTATTTCTTTTTTAAAAATTGTGTATATGTGACTTGTTGTATTATTAAAATATAAACTCCTAAAGAAAAGAAAGAGCTTCATCAACGACAAAAACTTGCCTGAGTTTTCCAAATGTCCAAATACCTTTATGCCAATAAAATCAAAGCAAGTAAAAAATTATTTCTTTCACTAGAGCAAAATGGTATTAAGAGAATAAGTTCTATCACTTACAAAATAACCTGATTGATTATACAGGGATTTTCTACAGCATGTGTTGTTGTTGTTGTTATTCTTCTTTCCCCCTCTATGTGTCTTCAGAGCAGCATACGAAGGATGAAACTGCTTTAGGAGACCTGAAGGAATCAGTCTCCTAACATATTATTTCGTAATCTTGAGGAGCTACTATATGCTTTTAGTTGTGTTCATGTAATTTGACAAAAAGACAAAAGTGTTGCTTAGATAGGTAGATAGATAGTAGATAGATAGATAGATAGATAGATAGATAGATAGATAGATAGATAGATAGATAGATAGACAGATACCAGATTAAGTAACAGGGGATAAATGAAACCTAATTCTAAAGTGACTGGTTTTCACTTTAAAATACTACCTAAGGATCTCTGACACCAAATTTTGAGTTGATGACAATATTTGATATGTTTATCTTAAAAAAAAAGGAGGGAATCAAAGAAAGAATAAAAACTGGCCCTCGGGATCCCTTTAAAATAACCTTTACTCACCTGTATAATAGCTCAAATTATAGAAGATTGTTATTAAGCATTAAACAAGACAAGAAACTAAGTCATTAGAATTTGTTAAATTTTTTTTTTTTTTTAAGAAACTTCATTTAAATGACTGTTAATCAGGTTTTGGGGGATTTTTTGCTTTGTTTTACAAGGGAAGAAATCTCTGACTTAATTATTGCTCCCAGCCCCTCTATAACTATTGGCACATTAATCTTTTTATGGTTAACAGTATGGCTTCCATTGTACCATTCTTCTGTCCTTTGGAAATAAATCCCAAATCTTGATTTCATATTGAGGATTCCAAATAAAATCAGACACCTGAGCTTAACAGCCTAGTACTTCTACAATAATACCAACATTCCTACGAATCTTTTCTTCACATTACTCTTCTCCATAGGTTTCCTCCTCTTCAAGCAAAGTGAAATTTTTTTATCCTATAAACAATCTGAATGTCAGGATGGGCTAAATTATGCTACTGTAACAAAAACTCCAAAATATTATTGGCTTAAAAATACAAAGATTTCTTTCTTGCTAATTGTATATGGCCATTGTGAGTCAGCAAGAGGCTCTACTCTACAAAGCCCTAACTCTAAGAAGCAGCCAAAATCTAAACTAGAGCAGTTGTCAGCAAGACTTTTCTTTTTTTTTTTTATAGAGAGTAATTATTTTATCTTCAGTGCATATTT
Organism: Craseonycteris thonglongyai; assembly: GCA_004027555.1. Taxonomy (NCBI): domain Eukaryota; kingdom Metazoa; phylum Chordata; class Mammalia; order Chiroptera; family Craseonycteridae; genus Craseonycteris; species Craseonycteris thonglongyai. The sequence continues at coordinate 65,430 of PVKE010004329.1, forward strand.
ATTTCTATTTTACTTTTGACAGATAGAGAGAGAGACAGAGACAGAGACAGCTAGAGAACCGAACTGTGGGAACTCCCCAGTTCAGCATGTGGGTCCTGCCT
>PVKE010004330.1:0-24620 GCA_004027555.1 Craseonycteris thonglongyai
ACTTCCCTGCTTCTGACTCCAGCAGTCTGTAATGTTGAATCAACTGATGGTGTGTACAGCACCCGAGACTTTCCCAAAAAAGGAAATTGCCTAGGTGATAAAAGAGCTTTGTCATTGGCATCAGAAAGCCATTGGGAAAAAAATCATCTATTTACATGGCAGAAAGCCACAACTCTACTTTTTATAAGATAGTACAGTTGTAACTAGGTACTCGTTAATTGGTTTTCAGTAGGTGCGATGAATACCAAAAATGAGGCATGCCAAATTTTTTTCCCATAAGAAATAATGAAAATAAATTTAATGCATTACCAGACCAAAAAATACACAAAATGACTACAGATGCTAAGACCACAAATGGATGTGCACAAGTCAAGAGCTACTGTGTGACTAACATGTGACTGACTCATTGTTTTGGCTGGAAAGGGTATCAACACCTACAAGTTCTAGCTTGTTTTTGGAGTAACAAATAAATGACAAGCACTGGGACAAAATTTTTATGTCAAAATGTGTCGAGTACCAAATTTGACAAGTTTCACAGGAGTCAAGTACCAATGTATGACTTGCACTTCACAATCTCATGTAACAACCTAACTGTCTCCGAACTAATACTGTTGTGGATTACAAATTGTGACTCAGGGTTCTAGTTTCAGCTCTGTTACTATCAAAGTGGCCATACTTAAGTAAATTTCTGATTCTATCTCACTATCAATGAGTTGTTTGATCAATCAATTATTAGGTATATACCATCCATCAGTCAATTAACAGTCTACTATGGATTACATGCTTTAACAGGATTTAACTAAATTATGCCAAGCTCCTAGTATTAGAGATATCTCTACTCAAAGTTTATTCCCCTTAGCACCATGAGATACAGATCAGGTGGCCTAGCAGACAGAACCCCACAGTTAAATGTGCATGGATGTTGGGGTCAGATAAGTCTTGCACATCAACCCAGATCACTCACTTATAATTGTGTAACATCAAGCAAGTTGCTTTATCTTTTTGTGGAAAATTTTAATTTTTTTCATGTTTAAATGCAGATAAACATGTGTTTTATAGGGTTGTTTCACAGTATAAATAAGATCACATATGCAGAAAACTATCATAATACCTAACAAAATTAATGTTCAATAAATGGTAGCTATAACCATTATTATTAGTATTATATTATTACATTGCTCTAATTATCAGCTAATTGTAGTTGAAAAGAGATATAGGTTATATATGTGTGTGTGTGTGTGTGTGTGTAATACAATAATACAAATGTTACAATAACACAAACGTATTGCTTGAATTCTAATAAAATACATAATTTTTGGTCAATAGTATCATTTTAGGATCATAAATCTTAGTCATAACTGAATTGCTTCAAACCTGTAGATACTAGGGAGTGTATATGTAAAACTTTGTCTTTTTGTCTTTGGAAGGCTCTCATTCAAGATAACAGTAAGCTAGTTCTCTAGTATGTTATGAGAATACTTCATGAGTGACAGAAGACATCTTTAATGACTAGTGAATAGAAAAAAAAACCCTTAGCACTTTATTCATATTAGGTCACAAGTCCCAGAGGTCTGGCTAAAAACCAAATTATGGTAAATAATGACCGTCTGTTCTACATACCTACCTTGTTTACACAGAAGAGAAAAATTGTGAATGCAATTCACAGTCTCAGGGGATTTGGGTAAGCAATTATACATCCAAAAACAAGGCAGAGAGAAAAACTAGTTTCACAACCTAAAATCATTTTACAAGGTGAGGAATAAGTATGTGTGTCAAAGAATAGAGGAATGAATCACGTTCAGAACCTTAATTAACAGCACGACCTAAGAACTGGCGTTTGAAGCTTTGACATGAAAGGGGTTTTGAAATATAAGGAGTTTCCAAAAAAGAGTCTTACATTATGGGAAGGTGTTAAGACTCTTATTCAAAGGATTTTTCCATGCGCAAAAGGGAAAGATTTGCCCTGAGTAATGCGTTCATGATGAGAAATTTAATAAGAAGGATGAAACTGTTTTACCAGGAATGGTTTAAGAGTGCATAGCCTTGGTACCCAAGTAGTTGTAATTGATACCACTAAAAATGACCGCATTTCCTCACATATGTCTTCAGTTACATCCTGCATTTCTGATGGAAACAAGGTTGTTGGTTGATCACTATTGGTAGCTTTTCTGTTCCATTTATTCAATTGGTGTTTTATTAAATTCTAGCCTGAACCAATTACAATAATTCTAGGAAATGACTCAAGTAATGTTTCTAGTAAATGAACTGATTCCATTGTTAAGCAAAAATGAATAATGATAAGACAGAAAAGGAAGTGTTTAAACTGTTTCAAAGCAAATCATCTTTATCTTCTCCTTATATAAGTTCCTATCTACTGTTTAGGGGATAATTAGATGAAAAGAGTCAATAAACAGATAGACACATCTGTATTTATATATTAAAAATTATTAGAGTGTTTGAGAAAACTTTAAAATTTTTAGAATTTTTTATTACAATGTAACATATTTATTATCCCATTTTTGCCATTCATAAAACATATACAGGTGCGTTAACCACAATTGGCTTTAAACATCAAAGAGTTTAAAACATTTTATTCAGAAATGAAATCATTCTCATGAAGTGAATGGATTTCAATCTCTGGTGCTTCTTTAAACTCTGAAAAACATTAAAAATTTGAAAATGGGTAAATAAAAATATCTTTTTAGTTTTAAATTTTTAAGATAACTTAGAGCAATTCTAATACCTGGACCTTTCTTCTGGCAAATACTAAATACAAAATCAAAACACAGAGGTAGAATGCTGACTGTCAGCTACTTTTTAAGCTCCCCAAGTGTGCATCTTGGCCTCTTGGATTGAGAACTACTGCTCTAAAGAATGTTTTACATTTAAAATATTCACACAGAGGCCAAGTTCCTGCTCCAACAATTTAATTAATTGTTATGAAATGGTGAGGGGTTCGTGCTCTTGAAATGTACGGTGTGAACAAGGGTCTCTCCTCCACTTTCCTGGTGACAGCTGCTAATAAACTCTTTTAAGTTCCATGTCCATGAAAGAGCAATGCAAGAATCATTTTTATAACTGGAAATGAATCAGACAAACTTCTCTGCTACTCCCTCACCAAATTCCAGTAAATCTCATATTATTTGGCTCATTTTCCTTAACTCCTGTTGTGACTTAATTCTGTTTCAGTTCTACACAAAGTACTCCTCTCAAAAGATTTTGCTTAGCAAATAATGTTTCAAGCTATATTATCAGTTCTTGTCAAAATGGAGTTTTGGAGTCTGGAAAAATATGATTTTAATATTAAAAGTCCCTCCAGTAATTCAATTACTTTGGGATTTTGTGTATGTGTGAAAAGAGTGTTTAGCTCCAAGAATAGACAGGATTCTAAGGCTGGGCATTTTGCTGTGTGTGTGTGTGTGTGTGTGTGTGTGTGAGTATTTTAATTTAAAGTTCAAAACAAGTTCAGCAGATTAGAGTCCCAGATTAACAAGGACTGGTGGTGTGTTATCCCCATTTTTATAATTAAAAGGTAAAATTAAACCATCACATTTCTTTTCAGGAGGCTGCCTTCTAGCTAATGAAGCTACAAGCTATAGACAAAATATTTTACTGTCTTATTCCTTTACCAGCAAAAAGTAAACAAATGTTTCCATGGAGGTTTTATTCCTGCCTGTGTTTCCAAAATGTATCTACACTGGGGCAGTGTTAGAGGTGTTTTATCCCAACATCTAGAAGAAATCATCTAAACACTTTTAACATTATGTCTAATGTTAAATTAGTCTAGTTTTTGGACCTGCTCTTTCATTCATGTACTCATTCACTCATTTATTCATACGTTCACTTGACTGATGCTTTTTAAGCATTTCTATACATGTAGCTTTAAGGAAGAAATAATCTTCAGAGAGCTTGCATTCTTATGGGATAGACCGAAAACAAATACTGTTAAGTTTTGCATACTAAATGATAAGTGATGACAAGGAAGTAGAAGCACAGAGGGTGTTAGGAAACTTGGGAAGTATATGTGGTATTCACACTAGACCATTGAATTTCAGCGAGGGCTCATTGAAAAGGTATAAGCTATGAACTGAAGGAGAGACAGGATGTATGCCATGGTTACCTGGGGAAAGAGAGTACAGATGGGTTTGGGGCACAGCTACGAGGCCCATGTTGGCAGAGATGAAAGGAGAGAGCATGGGTGGGGGCACATCATGGAGGGTCCTTCAGCTCGCAACAAACAGATTTCTTTATATGCATCACAGAAAATCACTAAGGTTGTTTGAACAATTGTGAAAAGTGATCTCACGTGTGGTTTAACATGATGGTTTTGGCTAATGAGACAAGAAAGTAGTGGCCACAAGTCTAAGTAGGGAGGAGCATTAAGAGTTAAGGACAGGAAAAAAGAGCTCAAGGTGTGTGTGTGTGTGTGTGTGTGTGGTGTGTGTGAGTTTCTTTAAAAAATATTTTAAGTTTGATTCAAACACAGGAAGCTGCCCAAATAATAAATGCTCAAATGGAAAGATTTTCTAAAGTAACTACATGGGTGTTTCAATCACCTGAAACCAAAAATTTTGTGTTACCAACATCACCAAAGCCTCTCTCTGTCCCCTCTTAACATCCCTTCACACCTACTCAGCTTTAACTACTGGCTTGACTGGTAACAATACATTTTGGTATTCCATATTTTCAAACATTATACAAATTAAATCATACATTATTGAACTGTTTTCTGTCTAAAACAGGGGTGTCCAATATTTGGCTTCCCTGGGCCACATTGGAAGAAAAATTGGCTTGGGCCACGCATAAAATACACTGACACTAATGATAGCTGAGGTGCTAAAACATAGGTCACAAAAAAAAAAAAAAATCTCATAATGTTTTAAGAATTTGTGTTGGGCCTCCTTCAAAGGCATCTTCAGCCACAGGTTGGATATGCCTACTCTAAAATTTTTGCTCAAATTATGCACCTAAAACAAATTGTGATGTATTTTCTTGTTTTTCTTCTGTAAATATTTTTGTTTGTATAGACTGATATTATATTTTTCTTGGAACGTTTGAAAGACTTCACTAATGTAGCCATCTGGGCCTGGAATTCTCCTGGTAGAAAGGTTTTTAATTGTGCACTCAATTTCTTTAATGCGTCTGGGACTATTCAGATTTTTGTTTATTTTTTTGTTACCTTGGTAAACTGTTTTCTAGGAATCTGCCTATTTCACCTAAAATGTCTGATCAATTGGCATAAATCTATTGGTATTAATTCTAATGAATATTCAACTACTGCAAATTAAATCTCTTTATATACATTCTGTCCTTGAGTAGGATTCCTGGTTATTCTTGAGTAGTATATGGTTTCAGGCTCTGCATATGACTTTACAGTAAGGTGACCAGACATCCCACTTTTGGTGGGACAGTCCCGATTTTTAACAATTTGTCCTGCGTCCTGTGGCGTTTTAAAAAAGTCTCGATTTTTGGGAAGAATGCACGACAAGCTAGGGAATGGCAGGAGATAGACCAAATTTTTAATCAAGAACCCCCTCCCCCAGGTCAATGGTGTCCCGCTTTACCAATGTTAAAATCTGGTCACCTTACTTTACAGATTAAACAGTACATATTCTCAGGGCATAGAATTAACTATGATCTACAATGTACGTGGTGGTGCTAGTCTGGGGCCAAATTTTCCAATGAATAGAGTTAAGGTAATAAAGGTCCTTACACTTACCGGTATGTAACACTCAGAGGTACCTCCAATCAATGTGGATTTGCGGTCCCCACCATAGCAGGTGAACAAATAGGGTGTGTTTCCCCAAGGTCACCATCTCCTGATTCTCCACCATGATTGGATGGACAAATCTCAGGACTATGGGCCACTAAATTCAACCCTGTTTAGAAGATACGAAGCTCATCACATTCTTGCACCTATTTATTGACAAAGAGACCAAAATAACAGAGGCTAGGGGTACTGGGAATAAATCTTACACCATATCACCCATTTGGCATCAGTTCTTTATTTGTAAATACCATTGTCTTATATCCTGGAAAGAAAGGCATATGGGAAGTAGGCTTCCACTACCAAACTCACCTGAAATTTCTTACGATAACAAGTAACTAGAACTCTAAAAACACATAGTTATTTGGCTGAAATTTCAATATATATAAATTTCACATAGAGTAACTAATTACTCGAAAATGGAATATTAGCAATAGCTAGGAGTAATATGCTGATAAATATGTAAGATTGTGTTTTGGTAAATGAAAGATAGAGATTGGAAAGTTCTTGTAAAATATGAATACACTAAGTGTAACTATTTTATATGGAAGATGATTTAGAAACAATGCCAGTTGTGCAAGGATTACAAAATATTTTCTCTTTATAACTGTCACCAGAAAGTGGAGGGGGCTTCTTTAAATCATAATTTGAATAATTTTTTGGCTTTAAAATTGAGAAGCCAGGAAAGGGATGTGTGTTTATGAATTCATCAACATCAGCAGACATGTATTGATCACCAACTGTGATGAAGAACACAAGAGTAAAAATTTCTCACTCTGCAATCTGGACACTCTCTTTAACTGCAAAAGTCAGTGTAACAGTTGGTTTGTTTTTATTTCATTATTCACTGTGGCCACTTCTAGAAATGTTAGCATAGCCAAAATAAAACAGGAAAACCCCACTCTGAGAACATGAAGATTGACGAAAAGGAGTTGAACAATGAGCCAGCACTTGAGTCATCCGTTTTTTCACACTTCAGCACACCAGAAACTTATTCACATGACACTCTACCAAATACCTGATTGGTACTCCCCAATATTGTTAAAGTCATCAAAAACAAGAAAACACCAAGACCCGTCACAGCCAAGAGGAATCCAAGGAGACATGATAAATATACTGTGCTATCCTAAATAGGATCTTGGAAGAGAAAAAAAATAATTTAAGTAAAAAATGAAGAACTCAAGGTGCATCAAATATGAACTATAGTTAGCAATAATATATCGTTATTGTCTCATTAATTATGATAAATATATCATACTAATGTAAGATGTGAATAACTCATAAAAGGGGATACTGCATGGGCATATATTGGAACTCTGTACTATTTCACAACTTTTCTTCTGCGAACCTAAATTCTGCAATTAAAAAAATGATAATATCTTCACTGAAAACAAAATAAATTGACTTTATCTCAACTTACATAGCATTATTTGAATTTATTTAACATACTATCTGACTGTGGCTATATATTGAATACATACTCTCATTTTATATATACTTGTTGCAGAGCAATTCATGGCTATATAGTTAATGTTTGACTGGGATGATGGTTAATATTAATTCAATAAGTTCCATTGAGCACCTACTAGGTACAAGAAAATATATTCTAAATATTTTATACTAAATGCCCTGGTAAATCATAAAAAGATCTTCCTTTATAATCTAGTAGAGGACATAAAACACACACAAATTTATTAGACAACATTGGACGTAGTAAGATCAGTGGTTGCTCTAGTGTGTCACCTGCTTTTGGGACAGAGGCACTCATTCCTGCATCTTATTATACAGTAAACTTTTTAGGGTTCAGTGATCATGAGCACCAAGAAATATCCCCCAAAGAAACCAACAAATGATCTTATCTTGCCCTTCCCTACACTAAGAAGGAAGAACAAAACTCGCCACAAGGCTGAACTTGAGAATACTGCACTAAATCTTTTTGTAAATCACAATAAAATGCTGACCACTTTGAGTGGACCAGAGCAGGAAAAGACTCTGCAGTGGGTGGTGGGCAAGCAGCCAAGCCAACCAGTTTCTTGTGTTTTTAGATACCTGTGGTTAGAGAGTATATCTTGTGAAATTTATGTCTAGTTTCAATAAGAGAACAAACAGATCTAGAATCCTATAGGTAGGTCATACGCAGTAGAGAACTAGGCACCATTGGAACAGTAGCTTTTGTTGGAGTACTAGGATGTGTAGAGCTCATATGGCCACAATCAGAGCTGCTCACCATTACATGTGTTTGATCAGCCTATGTCATCAAATTGGTTGAAGGCTGGTTGTCAGTGGAGCCACACACTTGCTTAGAGGATTGCAACATTTAAGTGGAAACTCCAGGAGGAAAGAAGGTTCTTTTCTCACAACCTCTCCCTCTATATCTCTTTAGCTGCGAGTTGGTTCGTATTCTTTGATATCATTTATAATAAACTAACAACATAATAAATAAACTGTTATCCTGAGTTCTGTGAGCTGTTCTTAATCCTGCTTATGGAGAGGATCATGGGAACCTCTGATCTATAACCAGTGGACTAGAATCACAATTAGTAATCTGGTCTTGCGATCAGCCTCTGAATTGAAGGGCTGTCTCATGGGCCTGAGAGCCCTTAACTTGTGGAATCTGATACTATGTCCAAGTAGAAAGTGTCAGAATTGAGTTGAATTATAAGACAAATTGCTTGGTGGTGTGAGTAAAATCTTCCACAGTTTTCAATGGGAGTTGAAATCTTGAGTATCACACTGGGAAAGATTTGGAGTTGTGTTGATTAACTCTGGGGCTTCTCTGGTGACTCCTGGTACCCTCTTTATTCAGAAAGAATTTAGAGAAAGTCACTAAAGTACAGGATGGGTTGACTAAGAACAAGTCAGGATGAACAAACCTTTCCTGCCTTTATAAAAGATTTGATAAGTTTATAAAAACAGAGAATACCATAGGCACTATATTTCTAAATTTTAAGCTAAAATGTAGCCTTATTAGCCTAGAGAGGTTGATTTTATCCTATGTTGTCTAGCAGTGCTACGCTCCTGAACAAGAGTCAGAGGAGATCACTTAAGCTGTACTGACGTTCTCTCCCCCACACTACACAGAGGAATGCCATTAATATCTGGGGTTCCTAACTACAATGGAAAACATGTTTTTAAATCACTGGCCTAACTGGGCCAGCAAGAGAAATGAATTCTTGATACATGTAGCACCTTAGATGGATCTCATGGGAATGGTACAGGGTGAAAAGCCAACCTCAAATGTTACATATTACATGATTTCATTTATATAGCATTCTTATAATGACAAAATTATAAAAATGAAGAATATATTAGTGATTATCAGGAATTAAAAGGGAAGTGAGGGTAGTAGGGAAGTAAATGAGACTATAAAAATTTAGCACAAGATAGAACTGTCCTACATAGTAATGTGAAGGCCATCACAGTACTTTGCACATATGGCAAAGTGCATAGGATTGAACACTCACATGAAGACACACTTAAATGAATGAATGTAAAACTGATAAAGATTTGATAAGCCCATGAATGCCAATATCTTGGTTGTGATTCTATACTAAGTTACTATTACATAAAACTGAATGACAAGTATAGAGACCTCTCTGTATTATACCTTATAGCACATATGAATCCACAATTACAACAAAATAAAAAGTTAAAATAAGATCACTTCCTAGAAGAAAATAATAGTTGATATGATTTAGGATTCTGCCATTTGGCCTCTTTTTAGTCAGCATTTATAACTACATAAATTTAATCAACATTTGTAACTACATAAATTGAATGTTTAGAAAACAACTTCACTCAATTTGGCATTCAAGGTTAACAGGCTTGGCATTCAAGATTGATCACAACTACACAGGATAGAAAAAAGGTGCCTGGAACTGTTAAGATAACTTGCATTTATTGAGTCTTTCCTGGGGCCAAGCAGCAGTTCAGCACATGTGGGCACCATCTCAATTGCTCCTTCCCAAAATTCTGTGAAGAATTTACTATTTTTATTCCCTTTATAGAGATTAGGAAACTAAGTTTTTAGAAAGCATTTTTTTTTTCTCAACAAAATACCAAGAGGCACAATTTACCCTTATTCCAGGTTTAAGTCTATCTGATTCCAAAGGTCTTTTCCTGTTTAACTATTTTACATTTATTTAAAAATTAACTCATTGAACAAAGACAAGATAAAAGAGAGATGGCTTTTAAAAAATGTTCACAAATACACACAAGTGTACATGCACATACACAGCATTTATAAATTGGAAATTTTTGATGATTTAAATTTGAGTGCAAACTGAAGAAATAAAAATTATATATACAAAGATGTCATCAAGAGAAGTAACAAATCTATATCCGAATGGCTAGTTCTTTCTATACAATGTTCTGTACTAATAAAGACACATGTATTGCTTAGTAACATGGATAGTTTTTGTCATTGTATAAATATAGAGTGCATTTAAAAGACCTAGTAAGTATGACCTACTACACACATAGGCTAGATGGTATAGGTATTGCTTCTAGGCTACAAAACTGTAAAATATTCATAGACAAAGATGCTTGTGATATTAAAAGAAAGGCTGACAGACTAAGAAGTTGAATTTACTGCTACTTCTAGATGGTTCAAATAATTCAAGAAAGTGAGGGATAAATCTGATAGGGCTGATATGAAGGAAGCCGAAGTTTCATTAAAAACTCTAGATAAGATGATTGTGGGGAAAATTCCTGGCCAGTATTGACGTTGCCTCCGTCTGATGAAAGTCCTTTCACGAATCCAGAATAAGAAAGCTTCCTCCCTGTTGAATTTGAGGTCATTAGGAGACACAAAATGTTCACCTCCATTATAATCTTATGGGACCAACCAATGTTGTATAGGCAGCCTGTCATTGACCACAATTCCATTATAGGTCACACGACTATACTACTATTTTATTATACTCATTAAAACTCATCTGAATTTTACATCATATTTTTAAATGATATTTACAAGTAGTAGTACGAAAGGAACAATACATTGAGAACGACCTTGGAATCAGGGTCTCTTTCCATTTGTGAAACCCCAATCTATAACACAGTGCCTGATACACACATGAGATTTGATAAAGATTTTTTGTAATTAGGAGACATGGGAATGCATCGTGTAGACCAGGGTTGAGGAATCTATTTTATTTTATTATTGTTTTCCGTAAAAGAACAAATAGTAAATATTTTAGACTTTGTAGGCCATACTGTTGCAACTATCTGACTTTGCCATGGTAACACAAAAGCAACCAGAGATAATGTACAAATAAATGGGCCTAACTGTGTTTATACAAAACTTTCCTTACAAAAATGGGCAACTAGCCAGATTTGGCCCAAGGCAGTAGCTTGCCCATTCCTAGCTTAAAGCAAAAAGGACTAATTGGAAATATGACATTTAAAAAAAATGCTTTGCTGGCACCTGTCTTAATGGGATCATGACTATTTTACTCAGAAATAAGATAACATGATTAAATTAATCAAAGTTACAGAGGGGTAGACATTTGTATCCTTTTGATGTAAGAAATATTCGTTTACAAACATAAAATATATTTTCCAAAATGAGATGATGAATGGTATAAGATAGATTTTCTCATCACTTGGTACATGCACACAAGGCTGAATGACTGTCCATCTACAGATATAATACCGTGCCTGTGGCTACATAATGTGCCTGTGACTCACCAAGGGGACTTGTTCAAATGCAGTTTCTGACACCCAGGTCCTGATTTGGACCTGAATTGCTGCATTTCTGAACCTCCTGCATGCTGCCAATGTTACTAAATCGGGGGTCACATTTTGAACACCAATGATCTAGTAATGGGAACTACCATCTTAGTTCTTGAAATTTCCAAATTCCAGGATCTATATGCAAATTATAGATATAAACTACTTGAAGTTAGGACCAAAAACAACCACTTAAGTTTTGATCATTTATTTTTAATTTTAGAAAATTATTTGATTGATAGTTCACTTCTAAATTTAATCTGATTAAAAATAACCTTTACTTTTTCAAGTATTGCCAAAATGTCCTCATTTAATATTTTACCACAGTAAAATGAAGTTAATTTAGATAGGGAAAATATTTGGTGTCTTAAGTTAATATTTTAAAAGAACCACACAATATTTTCATTTTCATCAAGCATAATGTGCAGTTTCTTTCACAATAAGACAAACAACAAAGATGTGTCAAGTATAAGCTGGGTGCTGTCCCACATAGTCTTTTATATGTATCTCAGTCCTGCACTTTACAGATGGAGCCATAGTGGCATAGAAAAGTTTACAAGGCCCTTTAGTAGCAAAGCCAAGATTTTTTTCAGAGCCTGACCCTGCTGTAAACACTTTCCTCACTAAATCTTATGGCTCATCTTAATAATAAAAAACGCAGCAATAGCAGATAAATAAAAGTCCTGTATGTGGGATAAAAATCTGTGCATTGAAATACAATAACCTCTCTCCTCCACACATACATCCCATTTGTGTCAACTCTAATAAAAATGCAAGAAGACTGCCCTTTCCAACTGCAATGGGAAATCTCTGCTACGTTTTGTGTGAAGTCTGGTATAAAAAGGCACGAGGGAAAAGAGAGAAGGATAGAGGAAGGAGGGAGGAAGAATCTGGAGAGCAGAGCATCTTAAGTCCAGGTTACAGAGAAAACAAATTTTGAGCGGCTGGGTTCTCTGTCCCCAGCTGGGGCTGCTAGCTGGGTGAGCCCACAGAGCTTCACCCCTGGCAGTGAGCTGCTCCCAGCCTCTTGGCCACCGTAAAACAGCAGAGCCTTTTTCCACAAGAAGAAAAGGCCAGTGTCTTTGGCGCAAGCACTTTACCACATGCTCCTTTTGGTAGAGAAAGCAGGGCATGTGCAAAAAAAAAAAAATGCCAGAGTCATAGAGTTTTTCTGACTTTCCTCTAAAGCGAACACTTCCCCCACTTCAAATAAGACTTAAGTCACACGCTTGAAATGACAAATTTATTTATTTTGCAACAAAAGGAAACAATTAAAATTGTATGGACCCCAAAGTTATGACATAACGATGGCTGCTTAGTACTGGAGTTGTTTTTCTTGAGAAATCATCTAGCAGATGGTAAAAGGAACCATGATGAATAGAGGGGTGACTCAGCTACAGCAAATATATATGAGCATATATATAAATACAATTATGGTTATATACTTGACTCTGTGACTATGAAGTTTTCTTATATACTCCGCTCAGTGGATATCATTTTATTCTAAGATTATGTGTTTATTCCCAGGATTTGATGTATTTCATATTGTGGCCTGAAGCTAGACTGGAGATGACAGTCTCCCTGAGGCCAGAACAGGACTTTCAGAGACCATACAGCTCAGATTCAGCTGCAACCTAACAATCTTTGGTGAAAGAACAAAGGGCCCATTAATCAAGAATGATCCTGGACTAGAAATTTCTGAGGGTGTGATAAATCGATGAAAACTTAAGTCACTCAAACCCTGAATACTGTTATTCAAAATGTAAGTAACTTTTCAATCTTATGGAATACAATTTAATTTTTCCTTAATGATTCAACAGGCTTTCAAAACCATCTTCTTATTCTTATGAAGCTAGATTATCATTGCACATATGATAGAACAATCTAGTCTGAGTGTTGAACATTTGGATACATGGATGTTTACTTGTCAGTGTTGGGGTTATTTCAAGAACAACATGTTTTTTGAAAGAAAAATAAATATATCTACATACTGCTATCTCTATCTCTATCATATCTATCTCTATCTATCTCTCTATATATATACACACACACTCGTACATACATACACAAAAACACACAAACAAATGTATGATGACTCATATTTAAAAATTCAAATATCCACTATGGACTTATCCAAAGATAACTGAAAGCAGATTAAGTGAGATAGTTAAGCAAATAGCAGCTTTCACTGTTAGGAGCCTGTTGAGGAAGTGTCTCTCTGATCAGAAGGGCTCAGCATTTTAAGCAGCACTCACAAAGTAATTTCTCAACATGGCCTCCTGCTGGTGGGTAGCTACTCCAAAGCACATTACTCCATGTTTCCTTGGCCAATGAAGCAGGTATGTCCAACAAAATGGCAGCTCTCAGAAACACAGTTGAAGGATTTCAGAGACATCGCCATCAGCTCCGACCTGGGCTGGGCTGGCTTGATCCACTTCTCTTACCAGCAGGTGAATGGGTGCGCTGGGTTTTATAGCATGTCAAGAAGTTCTTCCTTGATCCGACATTACTGAATTGAACCAAATGAGAACACTGAGGTTCAATCATGTTTGCCCTAAAAATGGCCATTATATATGGTTTAACCTAGCATAACCATATGTTTTAAACCTTATCTAGCTTGCCTGAAATTCAGTAAGTTAAAAATGAATGTAGTAATTTTTTTTCCTTTTGCTAAGACAAAAGTATAAGTATTTCCATAATCTTTCTTACTCAGCGTGAAGTCATTTAACTAGAATCATTTTTCCTCCTGCATCTGTGTTCCACTTTATTGAGGGAGTAGGTTTCTCTCATGCTTTGTCTTTCTGGAGAAAATAAAACTTGAGTGATGGAAACCTTTCCATGAGAGAATGTTAGGGAAGTTTGAGTACACAAAAGGGCAGATTTAGTATAGAAAGCTCCGGGTAGGAGGACAGAGTGTGCGAGGAGGTGGAACTAGAATGGCACTGAGGTGGTAGAGTTCTGTGTGAACCACACTTCCTAGGAAAACTAGTGGGGATGAGCATTGGCTGCGTACCCAGATTTTCTGGAAGGAAGCATCAGCACTGTCACTTATTAATCGTAAGAACTTGAGTGAGCTCCCCAACTTCTCTGTCTCAGTTCCCTCTTGTGTACAATGGCACCATGATGACGGATGAGGTAAATTATTATATGTCACAGAAACTAGAATAGAATCTGGCAGGTAAAACGTGCTATACCAATGTTAGCAATTGTCATTTTCCTCACCTCCATGCAATGATTCAACAGAAGTGTCTGTGACCCAGACCACAATAAAATCCCCAACCCAATGATTGAGGCCTGTTCAAGAGCAGAAACACATACCAAACAACTAAAGAGGGGTCATCAATGGAGAAACTGTTTTTATTTCACCAGAGAAGTATTTACTGACATCTCAAGCCTGCTAGGATGCCTTGGGTAGCAGGGCAATTTGAACATGGAAACCCCTCCCCAGTTATGACTTCTGAGTATCACAATAGATTGGAATTCTTTTCCTAGTACCTTTTCCATAAAAATTTGTTTTGCGTCTGTTGAGCAGGTTATACTGTTTTCTAGTAGTGCATTACCCCCAAAGGACATCTGTTGTGCTTCCAAAACTACTTGGTAATATAGAACTACAACATCTACCATTTCGTTATTATCGATTTCAACAACAGAAGACCAAATTGCAGGGCCTCGATTCATTATATCTTTCTTTCACCAAATGAACATAAAAATAATTGTCAAGCAAAGCAAAACACAGGGAGCAACACCAGGTTTCTCAATTTCATGAGTTCTTTTGCCTACAATGTCTTCTGACAGTCTCTCAGCCCTTTCTTCGGGTCTCCTGACTTTTGGCTTCTGCTGACCCAGCTCTGCAAACACTAAACCTTAGAATGCTATCTAGTAGACAATGTGGTTCTAGTGTTACATTTTATTTCTGGAAAATGTTACACAATACTGCTTGTCCATGGACAATTAAAGGGATTCACATTATTTTCCCAACTCTTATTAGGGCAGGAGTATTATCCTCAACTTTTCTAGGTTTAAGTTCACTCAACTTTGTAAATTTACTGAAACATCTAAGAAAATCTAGTACTCTAATTCAGTTGTCAATGGTTATCAGCCATGAGTGAAATATAAACCCCTGTTTCAATTTAAGTGGATTCTATTTAAAGAAAACAGACTACTGGTAGTAACTGATCTTTTAATAAGAACTCTTATGAATGCTCTGTCCACTGACAGATTAGATTTCAGACAGAAAAAGAATCACATGAGTTTCATCACAAGTAGAACAAACAAGCCAAGTTCTAGGCCAGAGAAAAACAAAACTAGCCCTTAATCTTTGCTTGATGAATATCTTTTCTTTCTTTCTTTCTTTCTTTCTTTCTTTCTTTCTTTCTTTCTTTCTTTCTTTCTTTCTTTCTTTTTTAATTCAAATAAACACCTGGAACAAATTTATCTCTGAGAGTTTTCTGCTAGAACTTCCCAAACAAATCTACTACATTCATCATTAAGAGAAAAAATATGGAATTCTTATTTAATAGTCAAAATAACTCTTCTGTATTCTAATACTTTTATGTCTCAAAGCACTGCTATTTATGTTTTTGTGAGTTTGGTTTCTAAGATTTTTAAAGTACACATTCTAACGTTTTATAGTCACATTTTCAGAAAGTGTAATCTCTTTTACCTTTTTGCTATATATCCAAACACATAAAATTATTATGCATTTCAGTGGTGAGAACACCTTAATGTTTAACCAAGAGACTCTTAAAAAACCTGGATTTGTTTTAATAAATTGATTTTTACTCAACCAGCTTTTCCTTGAGTCTTTGGCATGACAACATTCCTTTCGAATTACTTAGCCCAGCTGTGTGGTGGGTGAAGCAAAGGGCAGCGTTACCTAATAGGAAAAATCCATTGTACATACACTTAAGGTGTTAGTCCTCTCAAAATGCTTAATTCAGGAAAATAAAGTACATGAAAAGAACTTGTCCAAAGGAAGAAAACTGGAATGACACTTATGTTACAAAGCTTCTTCCAAGAGGTTCAGATGGGAGGCATCAGGTTGTGCTCGAAAGAGTTCTAGATGCATTGGTAGGAGACCTGTGTTCTAATCTGGTTGTTTGACTTCAGCCAAGTCATTTGACCTTAATGGACCCCAGTTTCCCATCCATAAAATGAGGAGTGTAATATTTGTCTTTCTCACTTTACAGAGTTATGGTGAGGATAAAATAGAATAACAGATGTGAAAGTTCCCCAGAGAAATATATAAAATAGTACAGATATTAATACTGATTCTCCTTGGCCCTTATAAAGGTCAAAAGTTCTTCAGAGCCTATCTTATTTTTCTTAAAAGGAAGAGGACTTTTCTTTGAAGATTAAAAATCCTCCAAGTTAAGAATTCATTCTTAAGTATTATACGCAATATGTAACCCAAGGTGTGAGATGATAGAAAAAACAAAACACCAGTTATATTTTACCAAAATTTCAGAGGAAATTTCTCACTTTCTCTTCCTCTCTCATATTCAGGCTTACTTGTTGTTTTTAATCTTTGTACAAATTTATACCCTTGAAGGTCTAATTGCAATACTCTTAGCCACACACCTCTAGGCACACCTAACTCTCCACTCCCATTCACTCTTTCTCCTCTCCAAATGCCTAAGTTTACCATTTTCTCTTCCACTTAATTTTTTTCTCTTCCATCATTTCTTCAAGCTCGACTATCCATCCTAATTCTTAACCACAAATTCTGTGTTGTTCTATGCCTCATTTATTTAAGTAATTGCTTCTGGGTTTTTTGTTTTGTTTTATTTTTGTCCACTTCACAAGAAAGAAAAGATCTATGAACTTTGTCTCCATAAATTGTTATGTAAATGGTCACAACTTTAAAACTGGGGGAAAAAACACAAACACAGCAGATGGAATGGGTCTGATTATCATTGTAATTTAATTAAAAATATGACTGTCTAACATTAGTTAATTTCTCTGAGACATCCTGACCTGATGTTTGCACAGACTGCCAGAAAGAATTAAATCAACCAACTAGCTACTGTCTAGGACAGTAATCAGGAACCTCGGTAGCATCCAAAGGTCAGCCTTGAGAAGCTTTTATTTATTTTTATTTATTTATTTATTTATTTTTTAAACACCAGATGAACGAGCTCTTTATTTATTTATTTATTTTTATTTTTTAATATATATATTTATTTATTTATTTAGACAGAGAGAGAGAGAGAGATACAGAGACAGAGAGAGAACTGAATTGGGGGAGCTCCCAGTTCAGCACATGGGTCCACACGGGCCGGGGCCGGGATTCGATCCTTGGTCCCCGGGGCTGCAAAGTGAGCGCTTAACCCACTGAGCCATCCCGGCTTCCCCTTGAGAAGCTTTTAGAGAATAGTGTGATCACAAAAGAGGTAAAGTAGTATCATTTGCTCTTCTCTCGCTGTTCTTTATGACATATCTATATTTGTGTGTGTGTGTGTGTGTGTGTGTCTCCCAGAAAAAAATCCAGCCATAAACGCCTCTATTTTTCATATTACATGGCTGGATACTTTTTGGACAGCCCTATTACATACCATATAGGTATAAACTCCACATGGTACATATAAATACCACTTAAGAGTACATTAGTTTTTCTTGCTAGACTAGAAATGACATCAAGACTTCAACACACCTTTATTATAAACAAACATTGTTTTTTCTAAATTTAGGGATTTTATAATGGTCTAGGCACTAATATGATGTCACTGTTTTACTAAAAATATGTTATAAATTTTCAATCAAGTCTGAAATAGACACTTCAGAAAAACAGTCCTAAAAAATTTTGCCACACATCCATAGACAGACACCCAGACACACAGACACACACACACCATTTAGTTGATTTTAATAAGGACATTTCATAAGATATATTTGAATATAGACTACAATATTGAATATTGACTACATGATTGACATGAAAGTTATTCGCAATTCAGTGCTTTCTCAAACCATTCTGTTTAATTCTGATGGTACATAAATGTTTTCCTTTATATTAAAATGTTTTCATACATAGTCTGTTTCCCTTGTATATTGTAAAATTCTTATTGCCCTAACTACTGCACCACTTTTGACCAGTAATGTTGGGCAAGTGGCATAAATTCTGTGATTCTTCTTTTGTTACTGTTTATGTTATTCCTTTTTATTGGAGGTGTGGGTATAAAAAGTGCAACTACCTAGTTTGGTAGCTGTGAGGATGTCATGAGATATTATATACACTGCTTAGCAAAGTTCCAAGCACAAAATCAGTTCTCAGTAAATGTTAGTTGACATCGTTAGTGATTTTTCTCCCCATCAAACCTAATCCAATGCAAATAGCAAATTACCCATGCATGGTTTCTAAAACCCCAGTGAGAAATCAAATCTATGCTATGATGCTTGTATAAATAAGCAATTTGTTATAAATATTCTCAAAAATGGATTGATTCACAGTAGATAGATGATGGATAGTTAGAAAATAGATAGAAAAAGAGATAAATGACAGGTAGATAGAAGATGATAGATGATAAATGATAGAGAGATAGATAGATAGATAGATAGCTGATATAGATAGATGAGAGCAATAAATGAGTGTGTGTGTGTGTGTGTGTGTGTGTGTGTGTGTGTGTGTGTGTGTCTGTGTTTGGTGTTCATAACAAAAGCTCTATATTAGGCCACCAATAAAAATATAATGAAAAAAGGCAGGAAAACACACTGAATCTCAGGCAACATGCAGCCAGTCTCTGGTAACACTGTATCTACACAGCATTTCTTATATCGTTCAAATCACCCTTATATGTTCTCAGGCAGCCCATCTTTCCCCTTTGGAATGGTTTATATGAGTGGGCCTGATATTGTCTATCAGTACTGAGTCCAATTCTAATCCTCCTCTGTTCTTCTCAGGATCACAAGGCATCAGCCTAGTGTTTCCAAGACTCTCTTGCAAAATGGAAGTCAGCTGGCTTTGGCCAATAAGAGACACTTGCCATAACTTAGAAGAAGTGAGACAAAGGGAGACATACTGATGCTTCCAGCTGCAACAGGTGCAGCTGTTGGAAGTATGGGTGCCAGAATCTTGAGCAGTTCCAGCAGCAGCAGAAGGGCTGGCTCACTGGGCAGCAATGGCTGTGCTACTAGCAACTTTAGTAGCGGTGCCCTCAGCACAGGGGCCAGGGAAGGTTTACAGCCTCTGTCCAGGGAGGGAAGAGCCTTCCTCATCTCTGAGTGAAACCCCTTCTACCCTTTGCTCCTTCAGCCTTTATAACACCTTCCTGACACAAAGTGTCTTTTTACTTGAAATCTCTGGAATGTCTGCAGTTAATCTAATGAGACAGTGATTGCTTAATTACACAGCCATCTGCAGGACAAATGTAGAGCTTTGCTTTTAGCTGTATTAGAGTGTGTGTGTGTGTGTGTGTGTGTATACCAATTTAAGTTTTCAAAAGAAAATTTATTTTTCTTTTAAACATGTTTTATTTGGTATTAAAAGTAGAGATATTCAATGACAAGTATTACTTTTATCAACTGAATACAGTACAATGTGTTTGACATTAAAGTATTTTCTTTAACGAAAGTTTATTTATTCATTTTAAGTGTCATCACCTTCTCTCTCCCTGGCTATCTCTGGAAGTGAGTAATTGCTTCTCCCTCTTCTATGGCCCCACTTAGCTTATTTTTCTTTTGTCTTCTATATTCTTCGAATTTTACTCTTCTCTGATTTGCTTACTCTTTTCATCAACATATTCAATTTACTCCAAGATTGAAAATAAGCTTTGTGAACCCATTGCCAATAAAAATTCTGATATTTCTCTTTTCTCCAGTTAACTGCCAAAATGCAAACTTACAATTCTGTGTTCTATTTCCTGTTATTTCTTAATTTATTCCACAATGTTTCTGAAACAATGAGCTGTATAACTTCTTGCATGAATGAACCGCTGGGTCAGGATTGCTGAGAGCAAAGCCTCCTGAGATTCTTATGATGACTACATTTGATGAAACTTTAAATGGAAATTCTGCTCCAATTCTCTGACCAACTCTGTGCTCCACAGATGACGATTCATCAAATCCTCTGGCAGATTCTCAGACCTCATCCCTGTCTGATCTATAGCATTTCATCCCAGTTACCACCTCTCCACACTAGATTCTTGATAATGCCATTTTATCTCCTTCTTAAATGACTTTGGTTATAAATTGTTCAAAATGCAGCCCTTTATTTTCCTATCTAATGCCAAACATAGTTTCCTAATGATCTTTCTTGTTACTTCTTCAAATGCCTTACCATATAGATGGTTCTATTATATATATTGTGTGTGTCTAGTTATATATGTAGGTCTGACTTCCAATTTTACATTTCTAGTGTTCCACTAGATTTTCTTATTAGAAGGCACACAAGTTATTACTTTAATAAATATTAATGGAATGCAGAACCATTACCAACCATGGTGCTAACCTCTGGAACCTTAAATCCAAGACGCTTTCAAGCAAATTTATCATCATTTTCCACTATCTCAACCAGGAAAGCCATGCTCTTTGTTCCTCATTTACCTTTTTTTTTTTTTTTTCCAATTCAAATTGTTCTTCTCTTGATTTACCTTTCTCAATTCCTAGAAGTATTATCTTCCCACTTACTTAGCTTTGAGAACTACAAACCATTCAGTGGTGTGCTGGTTTATGTTCAATAGCGAATTCCTCGTTTAAAAGAGCCCTCATTGTGATGAGATTATTCACACCATGGTTATTTCAAGTACCAGTTTAATGTCACTGAATAAGAATTTGGGGACAGAAAATCTGCTCCTGGGAGTCAATTCAAACTGTGCTCAGGCTACCACTAGAATCACCTCTCCTTTTTTTTCATATATATATATATATATATATATATATCCCATATTCAGTCACTCATGAAACTTCATAAATTTTCCCTTTAGATTATGTCTAGAATTATTACACTCTTTTTATTTTCACCAACATGGCTCTCATATAAGCCTCATGGTCTCTATACCAGATTATACAGTAGTACTTTATCCCATCTGCTTGACTTCCTTTGGCTCTCTACATGTCATGGTGCTTGTTTTGCAAGAACAGATGTGATCACATTATTACAAGTTTCAAAATTTTAATCTCTTTCATTAGCAAACAAAGTCAACTCTGCCTGGGGAAACTCTAAGAATAAAAATATTAAATACAATAATGATATCTAACAACACATTGGACCTAGGATAAAAACAAGGATGTTTTTAATTAAAAAAAATGTTTTACGCATTCAATATTTTGCTATCATTGCTGTTTCTTTTTTTTTTTTCCTTATAAATGGTTCCTATTGGCAAGAAAGTATGCTTGTTTCTATTTTTCCACCTTCTCCTATTTCACATTTTATTCCTATTGTTGCTAACAGAGGCTATTCCAAAATCATTGCAGTACCATCTTGCTTGCCTTTATTACCTTCTTCCCCCCAATTTGTCCTTCATGCTGTGGCCAGAGATGCTGTAGACAACCTCAGGTCTCTCTTGGTATTGAACTAGTAGTATTTCGGCCATTGTATGAGCGTCACTGCCAAGTACATCTTATTTTACCCATTTCATAGAAGAGAAAAGTGAGAGTTTAGTAAGTAGCTTGTGTAAGGTCACACCAGTAGGAGTGAAAGACCACCTCAATTCCTTCCAGTTCAAAAACATCTTCAGTAATAACCCACCCCATATACAGTATCTAAAAGTCTCCCAACTACATTTCTACCTAAGTCTTCATGATTCTACTTCACATACTCTAGATCAGGGATTCCCAACCCTGTGCCGGCAGGCGCCATGGCGCCCGCGGCCCGATTCGTGTGCGCCCGCCATTATTTGACTGCATCAGAAGTTTTTCATAAACACTAAGTCAAACTATAATTTATTTTTATACATTGGTTAGAATTTTAAAATATTGTTGGAGTATCTACACAGGTTTATTATATTCATTGATACGTTTGCGATATCGTATGTATAAGTATTTCCCTAGCTGTCGCCTTTGTACATGTCGCGTCTTGTGTAGCCGCTGCGCTCTTTACACTCTCCTCCCCCCAACCGGGAGGCGCCAAGTTGCCATTTTGATTGCGGTTGCTGGACTGATGGGGTCGTGACGGTTAGCTAGGATCACAGTGTTTTGATATATTCGATTTTAAATGAACTAAAAGCGATGTAGGTCATCTATTATTATGGTAGCAATTTGATATGATATTGTAGTTCTATAACTATTTTTATTTTTATTTTTTTAGTCTTAAAATGAGTGGACCAAATAAGAGAAAACGAACCTATAATTTGAACACAGACTGGGAGGAATCATATTGTTTCATTAATTTAAAAGGTAAATGCATTTGCCTGTTGTGTGGCAGTAGTATTGCAGTGCCGAAAAAATGTAACGTTGAACGTCACTTTCAGACAAAACATACCACTTTTGATACAAATTATCCACTTAAATCTGAAGTAAGAAAGAAAAAAATAAATCAACTCAAATTAAGTTTAACTACTCAACAGACTGTTTTCACTAGACATGTGGAAAAATCTAAAAAGGCAACCATTGCTTCTTTCAAAATTTCTCACATGCTCACAAAGAAGAAAAAACCTTTCCAGGATGGCGACTTGTTAAAAGAAGCATTTCTGACTGCTGCCGATTGTTTGAGGAATATTCTAACAAGCGTGAGATTATGTTGGCGATACAAGACCTACAGTTGTCAAATAACACAGTCACAAGAAGAATACACGCCATTTCAAAAGACTTGCAAACTCAGTTAAAGACTGACTTGGAAATATGTGACTGCTTCTCTCTGCAATTTGATGAGTCAACAGATATATCAGACACCGCACTGTTGGCAGTTATGGTGAGAATGGTATTTAGTAACTTCACAGTAAAAGAGGAGCTGTTGCAAGTATTACCAATGAAAGGACAGACGAGAGGTGAGGATATTTATAAAACTTTCAGAACATACGCCAGGTCGACAAACATGCCTTTGCATAAGTTGTCTGCGATAACTACCGATGGGGCACCAGCAATGGTTGGTAAAAAACAAAGGATGTATTGCCCTTTGCAGGAAAGATGAATCATTTTCAAACTTTATGTCCTACCACTGTATTATCCATCAGGAAGCTTTGTGTTGTAAAACACTGCCCTTTGAACATGTTATGAAAATAGTCACAAAGATAATCAACTCTATTCGAGCAGCTCCATTGCAACACTGACTTTTCAAGGCCCTATTAGAAAATACTGAAGATAAAGAACACGATCTCATCCTGCATACTGAAGTATGTTGGCTCAGTAAAGGTAAAGTTCTTACAAGATTTGTGAACTTAATTGAAGAAATAAAAACATTTATACATGATAAAAATGAAAATTAGGATGAAAACAGACTCTTGCTGGCTGGTGGATTTGGGTTTTCTTGCTGACACCATGGAAAAATTAGATTCTTTCAATTTGGAGTTGCAGGGAAAAGACAAAAATAGAACTGAAATGATAAGTTCTGTAAACGCATTGAAAGGGAAATTGACTTTGTTGATATCACATCTGCATATCAAGTCTCTCGTGCACTTCCCAAATATGAGGAAAATGCTAGGTAACAATGAATTCAATGTGTCATTATTTATTGAGACCCTGCAAGTGCTTCAAAAACAGTTTAAAGGGAGATTTCTGCAGTTTACAAATATCGAGCCAATTGTCTCCTTCTGTATCAATCCTTTTACTTGCCAAATAAATGTAATAGAACTAGCTGCATGTATTGCAGACCTTGTTCAGGGGAAAGCAGAAGAACTAGAGTTAGAAATTTTGAGCCTTAAGAACGATATTTTGCTAAAATCCTTAATATCAGAGGACTTATGGAACATAGTCGACAAAGAAAGGTTCCCATTTTTTTTTAAAAGCGGCATATAAAATCAAATCGTTTTTCGGGTCAATGTATTTATGCGAATCTTTGTTTTCAAACATGAATTTAATAAAATCACGATATAGATCTCGACTTACCGATGAGCATCTTAATAATTGTTTGCTAACAGGGTTGTCGTCATACTCTCCTAATTACGAGGCACTGGCCAATGAAATGCAGTGCCAAAGATCACACTGACAGATTGGTATTTTTTATGTTTTCTTTTATGCTTTTTTAAATGAA
>PVKE010004330.1:24720-65507 GCA_004027555.1 Craseonycteris thonglongyai
TGTTTTTTATTTACTTTGTATTACATTTTGTATATATGTTTCTTTGTGTGTATATAATTTGTACAATAAATTTATTATTTTAAAATTATTTTTGTTTATTATTTTTTATTCTTGTTCAATAATAAATATCCTTAGAAATAGCTGGTGCCCGCCGCCCTACCGATATTTTAGAATGCGCCCTAGGGTATAAAAAGGTTGGAAGGGGAAGCCGGGATGGCTCAGTGGGTTAGGCGCTCACTTTGCAGCGCCGGGGACCGAGGATTGAATCCCGGCCCCGGCCCGCGCGGAACCATATGCTGAACTGGGAGCTCCCCTAGTTCAGTTCTCTTTCTGTCTCTGTATCTCTCTCTCTCTCTCTCTCTCTCTCTCTCTCTCTCTCTCTCTCTCTCCTCTGTCAAAATAAATAAATAAATAAAATATATATTAAAAAAATATATATATGCATATAGAAAAAAAAAAAAAAAAGGTTGGGAACCCCTGCTCTAGATTTAACCCATGTAAACAGCTCCTAGTGTGAACACAACTGTAAATATGCCTTTATTTATAAAATTCATCAGCTCTGATTTCCTTCTAATATTCACCTGGAGGAACTTCTTCATTTTTAAATGAACACAAAACTGTCTTCTTTATGAAGTGTTCCTGATTCCTTCAGAAAGAACTTTTCATTCCTTTTTCTGAATTCCCACTGATCTATTTTAACCTCTGCCATAAAGCCTTACATCATTTTCCTTTATATTGAAATTTTTGTATATCATGTATCTCATTGTCAAGGTTGCGGATCTTTACATAGAGTGTATAATTTTTTATGCTGTATAACAAATTGCTATAAATATAGCAGCTTAAAGTAATTCCCATTTACTCTTTCACTGTTTCCACGAGTCAGGAATCCAAGCATGACCTACCTGGGTTCTCTGCTCCAGGTCTCACAAGTTACAGTCAAGGTGTCAGCTGGGTTGGGGATCTTTTCTGTGACTCTGTGTATTCATTGAGCCTACATGGTCATTGGCAGAATTTATTTCCTGTGATTATAGGAATGAAAGTTCTAAGCTCCTAGAAATCTTCTGTTGTTCCCTACCTATGACCCTATCTGTCTCCAATGACTGATTTTTAAAAGACTAGCAGGAGTGAGAGACTCTCTGAACTCCTTTGTTTCTAGCTATGTCCTCTTTTAGCAGACTCAACTGATTATGTCTGGCCCACTCATAAGACCACACCTCTGATACATATATACAGTCAAATGATTAGGGGCCTTAAGTATATATGCAAACTCTCTTCATCTTTGCCATATAATGTAACATAATCACAAGAATTATATCCCATACTCTGTTCCATTCTACTGGTTAGAAGCAAATTAATGACCTCTCTTACATTAAACATGCAGGGATTACACAAAGGTATGGAACATTAGAGGTCATACGAGAATTATATCCACCACCAAGGCCTACTAAACCTGATGCTTTACTGATAAATTGTATTGAATTATTGGATAGAATTGTGAAATTTATAAAGTGACCTTTATAATTCTATTTCTCCTTTGCAATAAGTTATTTTACATGTGACAAATAATAGCTTATATTTTGATATATTTAAACATTTTAGTAAACAAATATCTTTGTGAGCTTAGATGGATTCTATCACTCAAGTATTATTTTTTAAATAAATGAAAACACAATTATAGTACAACTAAGAAGATTTTAAAGCCTTCTAATGCTTAAGGAATACTCTATTCTGAATATTACATGGGATCTCTCTATTTCATAGTCCAGCTCTTGCACTGAACAGATGAAAGCAGTAAAAGTAACCCCACTTAGTCCTTTTTCTGTATTAGAAAAGATAACATCTCTTAAGAATACTAGTTCTAATAAAAACATGTTTGATTCAGGTGGATATCACCGAGTGATGAATTCTAATTTTGTTGTGTAAAGAAAAGCACTTGCCTTCAGAAAAGTTGACATGTTTTCCAATGGTAAGGGTGTTAGTCACAAGCATGTTATAAAGGAGCAACTGAATGAAGAGTTCCGTGTCTGTACACATAAAATGTTGACATTAAAAACATTGCAAAATACTTGAAATACATTCTACTTTAGCTCACTTTTTTAAGAGACTCAAATCAGTTTCTCTAATATGTTTGGCTTTCATTCCAACTGATCATTTATAAGTCTGTGAAAGTTATGGTTATAAAACATAGATCTCTTCAGATCTTTTAATACTATAAATTGTGCCCTGGTATTTCATACTTAACTAGACTTTAAGCTATAAGTGGCTAAAAGTGACCAGAAGTGGTGTTATGTCAGATGTCATACAAGTTAGATGAAAGCCCAAATAGTTTACCAAAATAAAAAGGAAAAACAGACTGATATATTGGTGAATCAATATAAGATCAATTTCTATAGAAGCAATATAGATCACAAAATATAGAAATATTTGTTTACAAAAAGGTTTTCGATCTACCTCTCTCTTTTGAGTGATTAAAGGCATGTCTGTCAAGTAGAAAACTGAAAGTCCAATTACTACGCACAAGCTTGTAGAAGACCTAAGGAGATTTGGGTTCTGAGACTTCTAAAATTTACTTATGAGACATTCATGTCAATCTGTTCAATGGTATTGAGTTGCTTGTGAGAAATGAGTGACTGCTTGAACCTCCGTCTTCAGAAACCTGAGGCACAGAAACATTTAACATGAGTTGTTTCTGAAAATAACATGTGTTAGAAAGTACTGGACCTCAAGAATTTAAAGAAAATACTTGCAAACTTTTATGAAGTGTTCTCTCATTTTTCTTTATGAATCAAATAAGAAGATAACTTATAGCAGGGGTGGCGAACCTTTTGGCGATTGAGTGCCAAACTTTATGAAATAAGAGTATACTCGTTCGACTCGCGTGCTAACCCATCGAGTGAGATAGAGGTGTCGATTATTTTTATGTCTATGAGAGCATAAACAATAACTTTTTAAATGGTATTCACAGCTCCACGTGCCGAAATAATTGCTCTGCGTGCCACTTTGGGCACGCGTGCCATAGATTCGCCAGCCCCGACTTATAGGAAAGCTTATAATTTTATTTTAATCCAAAAAACCCTACCCAGTTTGTCTCATGAAGATTATATTGCAGACAGGATTACAAATTAGCTTTAGGGTAATGAGGATGCTTTGTAACTCTACGTGTAGACCTTTCATTTCCTACGCATTATTGTTCATTTGTGCTATACCCCAAATATATCCATCTCCTTGCCTTCTTGGCATATGGCTTTGCTATGGATGGGCAGAGCCATGTGATGAGTTCTTACCCTTGAAAACAAGTGATGCATGCCATTTACAGGTAACAGGGAGGCTCAGAGCTCTTTTTCACTATAGTATGGCAAGAAACTATTGGCAATGAGAAATGTTTAAGACACAAAGAGACCAAAGCACGTAGAGCTACCCTTACTGCAACATGCAACAAACATTAACTTCTATAGGAAATGATAATTGGTGTTTGTAGCCACTTAAGAATTTGGGGTTATATATTATTACAGCATTATTGAACACAACCCTGCTGGTACAATGATTCATAGAAGAAGCTTAAGGATTATTATTCATAATTCTGATGACTGTGATTGTAAAGAAATATCAGTATAAAATATATTTATATGTCTTACACATACAACTTATAGAAAGAAAAGCCTTGGTTTTCCTCAAGTATAAATATGACTATAAATGTATTATTGGTAAAATTCTGTCTTAGCATAATAAATTGAAACTGAAAACTTATTAAACCAATTATCAATTTGGTTTTTGTTTTCTAAGTATTCCTTTTTCTTTCTTATGCTAAAAAATGGATGAATGTATTGGTTTCTAACACAGATTTAAATAAAACAGTGTTTATTTAAGCACATAAAACTATATCATAAATTAACAGAAATAGAAATTCTATTTCTACTAATATTTTTAGAATAGTATTAAATATGTCAATTATCATAAAACCAACTCATCAATTGAAGAGGTATAAATTCTAAGTCATTTGTGTAATGATAAAAGGTAAAATAAAATTGTTGAATGGGCCAAGAATGATGTTATAGGTCACATTATCTGGAATAAGCAAACTTTCGAGTTTCTTGAATTAGATTTTCTTCTCTTCATTCACATTGAAGCTGTAGGACTAGCATTCATCTCATGACTAAAAGTCTTTCAGCATGATATTGAAAATGCTATTTATGCCAAACATTATTTTTTATTCAAATGCATCAGAAAATTTTATGTATGCATTTTCCCAATTTTTTTAAATAACGTATTCTGATTGTATGTGAAACATATATAAAATAATAAATTGGTCTCTTTTTATTGTAAATCTTTACTGCTTGCTTAAAAGACAGGTAGCTGAAGAGGAGTATATGCATACCTTTTAAGTTGATGTGAAGTTTAGTATCTGAATAACTGAAAATCAAAATACCACTTAA
Source organism: Craseonycteris thonglongyai (assembly GCA_004027555.1). NCBI lineage: Eukaryota > Metazoa > Chordata > Mammalia > Chiroptera > Craseonycteridae > Craseonycteris > Craseonycteris thonglongyai. The sequence continues at coordinate 29,154 of PVKE010004330.1, forward strand.
TGGAACAGAAACTTATAATACTATGGTATAAATAGTTTAAATACCTTAAGATCTAGTTTTAGTTTTGATCTGTTAAGAAATCAACCAACACATAATCAACTAAAATTTATTTTATTCATCTCTACTGTTTTATACATTATGGCACATCACATTTTATTTTATTTCATTTTCTGAGTATTTAGCAGTCTGTCTGTTATCCTATGAGCAACTGTATATCAATCAAAATGTTATTTTCCTTTTTTATCCCTAGAATATTACAGGGTTGTAAAAACTTCCTATTTATATGTATTCAGTTAAGTTTGTACAAAGAAATTTAAACCAAATCTCTATTCAAATTAGTGTTTTTCATTTCTTCAGATAAATACCTAGAGGTGGAATTGCTGTGTTGTATGTAGCTCTATTTTTAATTTTTTGAGGTATCTCCATACTGTTCTTGCAGATAATTTGCAATTTATTTTAGATTAATTTGTCTGATCAATCCAATTTCATTTAAAGACTACAATTTTACCAGAAAGAATGTTCAAAACTATCTCTTGCATTCAAAAACACTTGTGCTAAATGAAAAAAAAATGGCATAATATTTTTTTTCATATTCAAACTGAATCTGGAATTTTACAGATTATACATGAAATAAACACATGTTTATTATTCACAGCTATGGAGCAAGGCATTGTTGCATATTTATTTTATGCATGAGTGATTGATTTGGTTATTTATTGGCAATGTTTTAATAGTGAATATAAAACCTAACTCAAAGTGGAATTTTTATTTTTTTTTATGAGAATAGTAGAAAATTATATTCCTGATCAATTCTATTTCAACATAACATTCTATATGGAATTTTGAAGATGAATCAAAAGTGAACTTCTAATGAGGTAACTTTGGTGAAGTCCTAAAAACATTTCTTTAAGCTTGTGTTGATATCCTTGCAAATTTTTATAAAGTTAAAATTTCTTTCTTCATTGTTTGAATGGTGTTCAATGATGAGTAGCAGATAGAGGCTAGAGCCAAAATTCTGTTCATTTTAAAGCAGTTCTTTTCTATTCTTTTCATGTCCCATGATATAATGTTCCATGGTGTTTTTTACTTTCTTCTGTCCTTTTCACCTGAAACACATGATTTAAAAGAACTATATTTTTATGTCTTTTCTAATAAGAGGTTATTTTCAATGTCAACACCTGTGTATTTATGCTAGAGGTTAAGTCAGAACTCAGGGTTAACTTGGAGCATTTTCTGTCACCTTAGTGGTTGAGTGCCTCTCTTGAAGACAGAACGAGGCAACTTCTGATTCCAACTCCGCATACTGGGTAGGAACTAGTAATTTATTTCTGTGTCCCATGTCCCGAAGAGAGGCTAAAGAACAGTTAAGCTGTTGTTCCTGACATCAGTGGTTTTGGCAATTATAGCATTAGAGAGAGAAATGGTCACAAGTTGAAAACACAAGCCAGTTTACTTTCTTAAATACAGTCATAATAAAATAATACACCTAATAATAATAAAAGTAGGCCTAAAGTTAAAACTATTTTTATAGTTTGATGTTGCTGGTATATTCTGAAGGGATGTTTTCCACATCATTTACTAAAGTATTTTCTATTAAAGAATATTAAAAATACCTTAATTATTAATTTATGTATTCCTCATACCCCCAAAGAAAGAGTAGATTGGCTTCTGTTCAAAAATAGACATGGGTTACTACTTGTATCGATAAATATGTAGTTTCAGTGTTTAAAATCTAATTTCCAAGACTGCATGAAAAAGAAATAGATTAAAACTGGATATTAAAAGAATAAATACAATTATTTCAAATTTATTTTCTGGTTAAGTTTAAAATAATATTTATAAGTTAAAACTAAAATACGGTTTTTACTTTACTACAGAAGCTTACTCTTGGTCTAGACATTGCTAAACTTTAGTGAAGTATAGAAGTCCTGTCTCCTTCTGTTGAGTGAGTCTTGGCCTCATCACAGTGGTTTGCATAAGTAGTTGGAAGTGTACACTGCTTTTATTTCTAAATCCGAGGTCACCTTTTAAACCAACTAACTAAATTTAATGTACAAACCTGTATTTAACTGTTCATACCGAAATATCCAGCAGTTTTCAGTCATCTGACACTAAAAGTTAACTTCTCAAACAATTGCACTTAACATCACAGTTAGAAGCCAAAAAGAATAATAATAGATTTTTACTTAAGATCTTTTCATCAATATAAAGTAATAGCCTTATTTGAGAACCTGGACTTTGACAGTTCCTTAACTCTATATTCCATATTTAACTGAAAAACTATATCAATAGTAAAAAAAAATACATAGAATTCAAATAAATCTAATGAGCAAATTATAATAATATAATGCCCTAATTAATACTTTAATTTTATTTAACTAAAATAATAGGTTTAAAATAGTCTGCTCCATGGGGAAGCCGGGATGGCTCAGTTGGTTAAGCTCTCACTTTGTAGCCCCTGGGACCGAGGATCGAATTCCGGCCCCGGCCTATGCAGACCCATATGCTGAACTGGGGAGTTCCCCCAGTTCAGTTCTCACCGGGTTGAGACCCCAGCCCAGTTCCTGCCCTGTGCAGCCCCGCACCCACCTGTGGAATGAAACTATGTGGAAAAACCGATGATGTGCAACTATAGAGACTGTTCTGGGCCCTCCCCCTTCTCTCTGTCTCCGTATCTCTCTCTCTCTCTCTCTCTCTCTCTCTCTCTCTCTTTCTCTCTATCAAAAACAATAAAAATAAATTAAAAAAAAAAAATAGTCTGCTCCAGAAACAAACAAACAACTACAAAACATAGGATGTTCTCTGATTTATTCAGGGCTGCAATAAATTGAACAAATAGATAATTATCTATTTAACAACAGACCTATAGACCTATGAAAGGCTAACAGGGCTCCACTAAGTAAGGTTGACTTATTTCAAATAAGCTAATCCAGCATGGATACAATCTATACAATCATGATGTGTGAACTTTGTACTGATACTAAAAGTACCGTAGTACCTTATAACTACCTCTCCAGCGCCAACACCTTCACTTAAGACTTGCTTGAAGCAATGACAGAAACGAGATTATCTCTAAATGATCTGAGAAGGTAGGAGGTTCCTGAGTGCTGCCTTTGGGTTATTTTTTTTTCTTTCGGGGAGGGGCTATTGTATCTCTTGGTAATAATAAGACTCATTGTTTTGTATGTTATAAATCACATCAGAATACATATTACATCATGAGAAGAACCATTTTTTTAAGTGAAATGTGTCATTTGGTGAGCGAAATTAAATGTTGATGAATCAATTATTGAGGGGAAAATATTGCATGAACTAGCAATACCTGGAAACTTGGGATTTTACTCACTGATAATGTCTCTAAGATTTATTTGTCCAAACACTGTGTTAATGTGTTTCCTGCTCTTTTCCCATTGATTTTGTTATCTTAGTTAATGAGTCATTAATTTTTAGAAACTTTATCATTAACCTATTCATCATCATTTCTGCACTTACAAAAACAGCCTGAGGTTTCATTTGACAGTATTTCAAGTCCAGTTTAAAGGAAATGTACAATGTACTAAATAGACTGGTGAGGAATGCATGGGGCCCTTCCCTGACACTGAAGCCCCCAGATTTTACTGTGGTGAGCATCTCTTGACGAATGACAGCCTTCCAATAGGGGATAAGATTTTCTTCTTCTTCCCCATTTTTCTTGATCTATACATTAAAATAATGACCAAGAGTAGCAGAGATTAAAACTTGACTTCATTAAAAACAAACAAAACAAAACAAAACAGCCTTTGAAAAGAGGCTACATTAAAACTCAGTGAGTGAGCACAACCTGAATAATTCTACTTCGTATTTAATAGACAGATATGCTTCTGTATCTTGGTAACAGATGTCTCCAGTTAAATTGACATGACATGAATTGTACTTAAGTTACTTCAATGATGGAGTCTCCATCTTTTAAAGATCATTCTACATTGGCACCTTCATACAAACTTGGCGTTGCTCCTCTAAATGTCCTTGGCTCAGAAATGTTTTACAATAAACTTCTGAGCCAACACAGGCAGAATCTTGGCTTTTCAGGGACCTGCCTCTGCCCACTTCAGGATATGTGTTATAATAAGCAGACACGCTGTTTTTTCTTTATTAGTAATTTAACATGCAGTTTCATGTTAACTAAACTTCAAACTCTTAATTCAAATCTTTTGTGGAGTAAATTCCAGTTTGTTTAAACATTAAAAACAAACAAACAAACAAAAAACCTAAGTTGACTTGTCTTTAAAAGCATAAAGAAAAGAAGAACAAAGAAACAAGAGGAAAAAATTAAGTAATTTGAAATTAAGTAGCCTAGCTTTTTAGTAATTCTTTGCCTGTAATTTTGGGAGGGAAAATCTCCCTCTTTCAGCAGCAGATATATTAAATGATAATTTTATGTGGGGTATTTCTTGAGATTTTTTTCTTAGTCATGGTAACAACAGAAAAATGAAATTCTAAATAGCTAAACATTCAGCACTTTAATTTTACTTTTTAATTTTTATATATCTGTTTAATCTCATTTTACCTTTATACTAACAAGAAAATTCCCTTTCTTTACAGAATTACTGAGTGTTTTTTAAATCTATATATCAGCTTACTTATGCTGAGTCTTATCTCCAAAGATGCTGAAAATTGTTCTTAATTCATTAAGAAATATAATATTGCACTATATTTGGATATATATTAAATACATTCACTAATGGTAAGAATGCTAAGGAAATGGTCAATCTTTTACTATTACAAACTGAAATTAAAAGACAACTTTTATTTAGTATTATTTTAGGCAATATGATTTCCTCACATGATGCTAGGAGATGGAGGTAATCTGAAAACATCTATAAACATGGTATCCAAGGTTAATTTTATTTCTCCAGCAAGTTAATCAGGCTTGTCTTTTCTGACATTAGAAAGTGCCTATAATTCTGTGAGTTTATGACAAGCAGTAAGCAGTTTTTAAATTCACCATTATGGAATAAAATGAAAGGAATAAGTTAATAAAGGCATGTAAACCCCTGTGTCCATTTGGGAATATCCATTATGCTATCACAAAAATGTATAACTTAAAATGTAAGGACAATTCAAATGCACTGAATGAAAAAATATTTAACATTTGAAAATAAGGCAAAGTTTGGAAAACATGGTCTTTCAAAGCCATACTGAAGCATTGTTTAAAGGATAATTTTCTAAAACTATATTGGTGTTTGAATTTGCAACTTACTATTTGATCAGAGATCAGACACTGTGAAATTATATATGCACTTGAAGATTTCTGCCCAGAAGAGCATACATACCTAAGAAACTATATATTTTTTACCTTTAGGACATTAACCAGCTCATCCTACATATAGCAGTCTTATTCTAAGATTCTTCTCTCAAAAATGCCTGTGAAGACTCACTTTTTCAAAATAGTCTTTAGCCACCTAATTGTACTGCTTCTATAATTAATCCGTTAAATACATTTTTGATGTCTTTTTACACTTCAATGAACATTGTGTTTTTAGCAATTTGAAATTATACTTTGGTGGGATACTGGGATAGCTCAGCAAGTTGAGCACTTGCCTCACAATTGCAAGGTCCAGGGATCAAATCCTGGCCCCAGACCATGCAGACCCACATTCCAAACTGTGGCACAACTGGTAACCATTCGGATAGCAGAGAAAGTTCTTGCCTCCCACGCAGGAGGTCTATAGTTCAGTTCCTTCTCTGTACAGCCCCACGCACACCTGTGTTGAACAAAACTATGTCACAACTAATGATGTACAACTATGGAGACTGCTCTGGGCCTTCCTCCCCTTCTCTTTTCTCTCTCTTTCTCTCTCTGTCTCTCTGTCTCTCACCTTCTCTCAAACAATAAAATAAATCTTTAAAAATATTGTACTTTGGCAAAGTAAATAGACATTATAAACTATATTAAAATGAAAAGGACAGTTCTTAGAAATCAACTTAGAATATACATAGAAATTCAAAAGATTCTAATTTTTTAATTGGCTTTTATTAGTACACTGATATAATAAAAAGTGTTTTAGTTATACAAGGGCTGTCCTGAAAATATCTAGCTATGTAATATGAAAAATAGAGGCATTTATGTCTGGATTTTTCTTAACAGCCTTTGTATGTGCATGAATATTTTATTTCACATGTATTTTAAGCTTGGATTTTCAGCATGGATTTATCATTTTTATATAAAAAGAGAACTTTGAAGTCACAGGGGCAAGGAAAGACTTGCAGTCTTATTTAGTAAGCAATATTGCTGTATGCACGTCTAAGGGACATGTTGACAGAACCCGACAGTAAATGGTCACTTATTTAGCACATCCAGGGCTCTGTTTCAGTAGAACTAGAAAAGTGGTCCAGGTCCAGCTTGAAGTCAGAAGCAGGTGGTTTATGACATGACATCTTTGGAGATTGGGGGGAAGTAAGGAGAGCATTTCTGGGATGTGTTTTGCTATATTGAAAACAGTATATTGAAATAAGCCTTCAAATATATCCCCAGTGTCCTACTTGCTAAATCCATTGGGCTTTTATTTTTGGTTGTTGTTTTGTGTGTGTGTGTGTGTGTGTGTACTGTTTTATGAGATACAACTATACTTTCTTCCTAAAAGTCTGTTCCTTAATCTCTTCTACATTTTTTTTTATCATTTTTGACAGAGAAAGATGTAGACAGAGAAAGACAGACAGAGGGGAGAGGGCCCAGAGCACTCTCCATAGTTGTGTCATTAGTTTTCGATATAATTTTGGTCCACACAGGTGGGCTGAGGGGGCGTGGTGCAAGGTGGGAAGTGGGATGGGGGCATCCCATTTGGCAGTCATGCCCCCACAAGCCGGGGGCTGAACTGGAGGCCTTCTACGTGGAAGTTTGCCCCAGCAGGAACTGAACAGCTCCCTCCCCAGCCTTGGGAAGCACACCACAGTTCAGTAAATGGGTCTGAACAGACCAGGACCAGGACAGGGACTCAATCTGCAGAACTTGGGGCTGCAAAGTGAGTGCTCAACCCACTGAGCAATCCTGGCATTTCCACTTTATTCTGTCTTTATTCCCCCACCAACCTCTTTGCATAACAGTAGTCTCTATTTGTGTTCCTATGACCTCCTTCAGTTCTAGATATTCGTGGGATCGTCATGGTCATAGCTACCATTGAATAGCCAATCACTGTGCTACACCCTTTAAATATATTAAAATTGGTGTTTGACATATTGCTGCAAGATATATATGCACACATACATATAATATATGTGTATATGTGAGTCTGAGTTGTATAAGTGACACTTTTTTGGATGTGATAACATGCTCAAAGAAATTAGACGACTTACTAAAGATCACATTGCTAAGTGTGGCTTCTCAGTACAACTCAGTGTCCTAAATAATGGATATGCTGGGCTGTACTTCCCAAATTTTAATGTGCATCATAATAACATGAGGAATCTGGTTAAAATGCAGGTTCTAGTTAGGTAAGTTCAGGAAGGTTGCCGGAGATTCTGCATATCTCACAAGCTCTCCTCTAGGTAGCCACTACTGCCAGTCCACCAATCATGCTTCCAGCTGCACGGTGCAAGGGAAAGCTAGAGCAGACATACTGCCCTTTCTTTCCGATTTAAGGAGGTACTTAGGAGCACACTATTGTCATTAGTTACTTTATCTTCATCAGCACCTGTCAAAGGTTTGAAAAGATCGAAAATGTTTAGGAAGGTATTCAATGCAAGGTTAATTCACTGTACCTCGGTTGCCTGGGACTCTGGACATTCTGCAACTGTTCAGGATGGGGGTGGGGTTAACCTGGAAGCCCCAGGAATATCCTGTCTGATAACAGTCTCAGAATACCTGAAAAATGTAGACCACACCAGACACTGTATGCTAACAATGCAGTGTATCATGAACATCATTTTCTGTATAGCTGGGGTTTTGTGTCATGTTGTATCAGTCTGACTTCTGTTGGGGGATGGGGAGGGGAGGCTGGAAACTGAGTAGCTAAGGTCAGTCATGTGGGCACTTTATGCATACATGATGGGTCCCCAATGGAAGCCAGGACACCAAAGTTCAGGTGATCTTCAGACATGTTGTCACATCATTGCTAAAAGAATTAAGTGCTATCTGAAGACCTCACAGCAATCAGACACCTGGAAGCTCACATCTGGTTTTTCCAGGACTTCATTTGATGTGCCCTTTCACTTTTGCTGCTTTTAAACTGTGTGTTTTCATTGTAATAAATTTTAACTGTAGGAATAAACAAATAGTGTTTCTGAATTCCATGAGTCTTTTTAATGAATCATCAAGCCTGACTGTGAACTTAGGGACTCCCAACACGAGTACACATGTTTAAAAAAGAAAAGTAAAACTGACTGTAACAGACACTGTTGATACCATGATCCCAACCTCCTGGGCCCCATATTCACCTGAAAGTCACCTGGTTTCAGCTCACTGACATCTTCCCAATCTCATGTCTGTGTCTGTCTGAGTCTGGGCTTGTGGGTTTCTTCGAGGTAATTAGGGCAGCTCAGCCTGAGGCAGGAGCAAAGAGAGAATTAGGAAAAGAGAATTACCGGTAACGTCACTTAGGCCACCGCCAACCAGTGGAAGAGGAGAGTAGGTGGGGAAATTCTCAAGTCTTCCTGAGAAAATCTTTTCAATTTATCATTTACAGCATTTGCTATTCCTTTGTGAAGATCTACACTTTCATCTTGTCATTTTCTTTTTGCCTATCATTTCTTCTAGTGCCTGTGTGCTCTTGATGAAACCCATCAGTTTTTGTTGAAAATGGTTTCATTTACGTTCATTTATTTTATAATTTAATTTTTAAAACTTTGGGATGAGCTGAATAATTTTATGGCTTGCATGTAAGCTTGGTTATGATGGGTTCAGAGCAGTCTTAGCTCTAGAGCAAATTTGGCCCATTACAAAGGTGTGATTCATTTGAGAACTCTGCCTGGTACTCAGTGTATTACATGTCTTTGATTCTGGCTGGAGCAAATGTGAGCCCTGCCCAAGTCTATATGAGCTCCAGGAATTCTTTTGGCCTGTTGCTCACGGTGGTTATTTTTCCTCTCTCCTGTAGTTTTATTTCATGCAGGCACAAATCAGTGCTCACCCACAGACCCCAGGGGTTCTCTCTGTAAATCCTCATAGTTCTGCCTTCCTGAAGCCCTCTTATCTCTGGCGTCTGTCCTGCTAACTCTGGCTGCCTTGGCCTCCCTAGACTTTGATATCTGCCTCTGACACTCGTCAGATCATGCTGTTTTCTTTTGGATTTCCCCACACTGTTCAGCAGCTGGAAAATTCTTTCAGTAAGTAAGCCTGGACCTTGAGCACATCGCTTGTAGATCCAAGGTCACAGGCTTGCATGTATGAATGTATGAAAACAGCTGGTTCGTATGATTTTTCTGAGTTTCTACGTGTCTACAGAGGAGAGATAATTTTGATAGTAATACCACTTCACAGGCATTGGTAGAAAGCTCAGAAACTTGCTTTTTCTGCCAAGATGCCAATTCCATTATTTCTTTATTCGAAAAATATAGTAATTCAATCAAGGTCAGTCTTGGCATTGATCCTTATCAATATTTTTATCCTAAAGCCAGGGTGACATTTTTACCTGTAAATTCAAGTGTCCTTATATTTATTTATTTAAGTTTTCAATAAGTAATTGTTGCATTATCAGTGTTTTTCTTATTTTTCAAAATAACAATTAGGCTGATGTTGATACTCCATTATCATGCCTCAATATTTACCAACATCTTATTCAGGATTCTTATGCCTTTGTCATCTTTGTGTGTGTGTGGAGACCAATTTTTGTAGAATGCTATGTTGTACATTGCAGATTGTGACCAACCTGCCATATATTGTTTCTCTCCTGCTCCTTCTCTCACTTGGATTTAAGAAAACACACTTTCAAGTTGACAATTAAGCTTGTGTCAATAATAATGTAGACATAAAGATTTTGATTTCATCCTCTTTCTCTTGGTTTTTTATTCAGTTGTTTGCTATACTACTACTTTGCTAATAGATAGTTCTGCCCTGGTAAATGTAAAACTTGTATAAGCCATGTAACAGCAGAAAAAATCTATTGTCATTGTACAATTTCTTCTTCCCATTGCATTATAGAGATACAGTTGGCTAGTAAAATTTGAATATGTTTAAAGTTTACAATGTCATGTTCTGATTATATATAATCTCAAGTGTAATCTAAAGACAAAAGATAACAAATAATGACAAGGATGTAGAGAAAAGAGAAACTTCGTACATTGTTGATAAGAATGTAAACTAGAACAGACATTATAGCAAATGGTATGGAGGTCCTTCAAAACATTTAAAACAGAAGTACCATATACTCTAGCAGTTCTAATTCCATAAATTACTGTATGAATATATCATAAATGTTTCAAATTAAGCACTACAAAGAAGAGAGTGAGGATTGATTCATCTAGTTCTGGAATATTTGAAAAGTACATTTGAGAGGTCCTTGAAAGTTATATATTATGTGTATATTTGAAGATGGCTAGAGCTTTCATGAATATCATAAGCAAATGCACACACACACAAACAAAAAATGAAGTTGTAAAAGAAAGAACCAAAAAAAAAAAAAAAAAAAAAAAAAAAAAAAAAAAAAAAAAAAAAAAAAAAAAAAAAAAAAAAAAAAAAAAAAAAAAAAAAGGAAGAAAAAGAAAGAAAAAGAAAAAATGAGTGGAGAATGACAGAATAGAAACTAACCATGTCATTCATATAGGGTTTTTTAAGATATCTAAACTCATGATTTTTTTTAAATGACAAATTGTAAGCACCTCAAGCAACATTCCTCAAGTAGGAGAATAATCAACATATGAGTACATTTAAAATACAGATTTTCTAGTCATGTTCTATACCTATTGAGTCAAAGTCTCATTCAATACACTTGGAAATCTATATGTTAAAGGGGAAAAAAAACAAAACTATATATATATATATATATATGGAGAGAGAGAGAGAGAGAGAGAGAGAGAGAGATCCAGGTGACTTTTGCCCACTAAGGTTTTAAAAACACAAATCTAAATTGTAGGGCACAATCTCTTTAATAATTGTTATCCATTATCTTGTATAATCTTCACAGGTCCTAAGTAAATATTTAAAGGTGGCTATGTCAAGACCTCAATAATTTAAAAGATGTTTCCCAAATGAAACTCGTTTTCTTATGAGACAGAAAGTGTGGTTGAGTGGGCATATCAGGAGAATGAAGAACAAAACTTTCCTTAAATTTGCAAAGAAGACAACTTTCCAACTTTCTTAATCCATATTTATTTTTAATAGTAAATGGGCTTTGGGCTTCTTGTTAAAAACACAATTAACAAATGGCCCAATGAGTCAAAAACATTTTTGTTAAGAAATTATTATTATCTGAGCAACACAGAGGTGAAACAAAATGAGAGGACTTATGTAAGGCATAAAACTTGACCCAGCAATTAATAAACATGTTGAGAACACAAGATTTGAAAATTTCCCACAGAGTAGAAGGTATTTGTATGGTATTTATTTTAAATGCTAAGGAAGAATGAGGGTTTGTAGTAAAGCCAGGTTACCAGAGGCTGCTGGGCTAAGATTGAGACTTAAAAGATGGGCGGTGTGGCTTTCAGATTATAGAAAACACCAAAATAATCACTATACCACAATTTAAGGGAAAATATCAAACGCAAAATTACACTAGTCTCATAATAATCTATTTAGTTGTCATATAACTCTTTCTAACATAACATGGAATTTTATAGAATATTATACTATAATAGTACTTTATCAAAATTTTGTTTTCAGTAATTCTAATTTTCTCATTCTTATAAAAGTTGCCACAGTACTGAGAAAATAAGAAATTGGCTTCTAGATGATACTCAGTCCCATTCTCATTTATTTTGAAAGCTTGATCTTTCTTTAGAGAATAAGATTTACTGTCATAATGACATATTTGAATCATGACGGTTCAACATGAATTAATTACCTCCTTTTTTATTAGAAGACAGTGAATCTCATAATGTGCTGCTAAATTTTAATCTAAGTTTAAATTTGAGAAGCTTAATATGTAGAATAAGTATGATAGTATAGTACCTACATAACTTGTCAATTGGAGGTAAATTCAACTAATAGATGTAATTTATTTACAGCAGAGCTCAGCACAAAGCAATTACGCGATGCGCATATTAATATTACATTATTATACTTTGTATGATAAGACAGCAAATAGCTATTACATGCTTAATCTTAAATAAGGAACATTAGTAGTTATAGATTAGAAAATTTACTTATTGGAGAAGCTTACATATTTTTAAAAATATATTTTTTACATAGTCTGAGAAGGAATGCTAGCTATTACAATACCTAGAACTTAGTAAAAAAGCAATGATTGAATACATTCTAAAACTTAACACAGATTTTGAAATCAAGCTTTTGTTATTGAACATTTTTTGCTGTTACTTAATTACCAAACAACAAAGGCAAACAAAGAAAACAACCAAAAATATATATAGTGTCAATAAGAAAGGCCAAGGTTGCTCACTTAACTCTTTTAACCATTCTTCGAACTTACCATTTGTTATTTCGTCAAATGACTTCAATTGTTGAAATGCATAGAACAGTGTCTGGCATCTGGTAGATATTCAGGCATGCTTCACTTTATTTCTTGCTAGGATGTAGGATTAATACCACTAGTGTTTTAGCACCTCTAGGCTACTGTATATGTTCCTGTACTAGAGAACAGAGATAACCCTTAGGTGAGGGGGCTCCAATCCCCAGGATAGGAATCAAATCGTTACTGGGCTGTGAGGTCTGTGACCCGTTAGAAACTGGGCTTCACTTCAGGAGGTGAGCAGCAGGCCAGCAAGCAAAGCTTCATCTCATTTATAGCTGTTCTCCATCACTTACTTGCATGACCATCTGACGTCTGCCTTCTGTCGGATCAGCTGCCGCATTCGATTCTCATAGGGGTGCAAAACGCTATCTTTGTGAAGGAGGATTTTCTGCGGTGACAGCAACCGCAACAAGATTACTGAGCAGGGGATGACTCAGCAGGTTAAGTGCTCGCCTCCTACCTCAGGAGTCTGAGGATCCAGTCCTGGTCCCAGTCCTGGTCTCAGCCCCGGCCCGTGCGGACCTGTATTCTGAACTGGGAGGTGCTTCTCACGTGGGATGCCCCCCGTTCAGTTCCCATCAGGATGAGCTTTCCATATGGTAGGCCCCTGGTTCCGTTCCTGCCAGGGCAAAGTTTTCATGTGGAAGGTCCCCGGTTTGGCCCCCTGCTCTTGGGGGCGTGCCTCGCATGCAGGAGGATCCCAGCCAGGTTCCTGCCCTGCATTGCTGAGCCCACCTGTGTGGAATGAAACGATGTCAAAAACTGATGATGTACAACTCTGGGCCCTCCCCCTTCTTTCTCTGTCTCTCTCTGTCTCTCTGTCTCTCTGTCTCTGTCTCTGTCTCTCTCTCTCTCTCTCTTTCTCTCTCTCTCTCTGCCAAATACAATAAAAATAAATCTTTTCAAAAAAATAAAAAAGATTACTGAGTACACCGAACATAAGCAACACACTTCAGGTATCACTGTCTCATATCACCCCCCAGATGAGACTGTCTAGCTGCAGGAAAACAAGCTCAGCACTCACACTGATTTCACATTATGGTGAGTTGTATAATTATTTCATTATATATTACAACGGAATCATAATAATAATAGAAATAAAGTGCACAATAAATGGCATATGCTTGAATTATCCTCAAACCACCCTTTACCTGCCATTCCAGTCCATAAAAAAGTTGTCCTCCACAAAACAGGTCCCTGGAGCCAAAAAATGTGAGTACCGCTGTCTTAGGTGATAGTTCTATTTCACCCACTATGGAATTTTCACACATCAAAGTTAAGTCCCCTCTATTATGTGGCTGGATTATGGGAAACATGATAGAACTTAAAAGTTAAAAGTGAGTGTTCAGAAGCACACCATCTAAATTCATCAGGCTGTAACAGTTACTGGCTCTAAGAGGGTAGGTTATTTATTTACCTTTCTGGGTTTTCACTTGTGAGGGTCAGAAGAGTTAATAAGTAATCAGTTATAGTTCATGGGCTTACTAATTATAAGTGTTTGCCATTATTTTGGGTTTTTTTTAAGATTTATTTTATTGTTTGAGATAATGTGAGAGAGAGATAAGAGGGGAGGGCCCAAAGCAGTCTCCATAGTTGTACATCACTAGTTGTGACATAGTTTCATTCCACACAGGTAGATGTGGGGCCACATGGGGCAGAACTGAACTGGGAGCCTCCCTCATGGTAGGCACAAACCTTTGTTACCATGCTGGTGGCTATCAGTTGCATGCAGCTGTTCATAGGTGGGTTTGCATAGGCTGGGGCCAAATCAATCCCTGAACCCTACGGTTGCAAGACAAGTGCTCAACCTGTTAAGTTACCCCAGAATTCCCATTATTATTATTATTATTATTATTATTATTATTATCATCATCATCATTATCATTAATTGTTCTAACAATTCCTTGTGGACAAAGCAAAGTGAAAAGACTAATATTCCACTTCTTAAAAAAATTATAGGGGAAACCGGGATGGTTCAGTGGGTTGAGCGCTCACTTTGCAGCGCCGGGGACCAGGGATCGAATCCCGGCCCCAGCCCATGCGGAACCATCTGCTGAACTGGTTCGGTTCTCTCTCTGTCTCTGTCTGTCTGTCTGTCTGTCTGTCTGTCTGTCTGTCTCTCTCTCTCTCTCTCTCTCTCTCTCTCTCTCTCTCTCTGTCAAAAATAAATAAATAAATAAATAAAATTAAAAAAAAATTATAGCTAAGAAGCATTAACTCTAATACTTGCATAATCAAAAGATTTTGTTTGATCTATCTTTGCCCATATTTTCTTTATTATTTAATCCCATTTTTGCCCCTTTACTCAAGGGGTTTGGGGCTGGACTATAGCTTCATTGGACTGGTTCATACCACAGGCAGTGGACTTTACCCAGATAGATGGCTTTTGCTTTTTTTATTCTTTTAAAAAATAAATCAAATTCGTGGATGAGGTTGCTACGAGGGCTTCTGTCCTTTAGCAAATAGCATTGTAACCACAGGCCTCTTATTAAAGCTTGTGTGAAAATGTTGATTACTAGTGTTTGTGGCCAATTTCTGTTCATGGCTGCCCACAGGTTTGTTTGGATACCAGGAAATTATGGACTGTATGATTTAAATTAGGATAAGATATTAAACCTGAGGAGCCATTCTGTAGCAGAAGACTGTGCTGTAAAAGAATATTAGAGAGCATTCCCATTGACCAAGGCACTAAAATTGGCTTAGTCATGAGAATTCCAAGTGAGTGTTCTGACCTTGAGATGTAGACACAGTGCCAAAAATATCATCAGGAGACTGAGGATAGATGCTGATCTTTATTTTAATGAGAGGGTGTTAGTGCTAACTTAGTCGTATAACTCAACCCCATCATTTCATCTCTTTAAACATTCTAGATGCTTGTCTCAGAAAATGGAAAGCGTTCCCTCAATATTATATCAGAAACACGTTGTGTTGTGTCAGTTCTCCCAGTTCATATATTTAGTTCCTTTTCTTTCTTTTTTTATTTTTATTTTTTATTTTTTGATTTAAAACAACAACAACAAAATGTTCTCCAGTTGGTAATAGCTGTTAATAGCCCTTGTTGTGCTGGATACCTGGAGTTAGTTTCATTTTGGTATGATTTCCCTGGCAACCTGCATGTGCTGACTGCACTCCACCAGTGTGCCCCTCCACACTGGTGCCATAGCTAATCTTATGTTAATCCACATCGTTGACTTCTGTTGTTGTTTTGTTATCATCCCAGCAAAGTACCTAACATCACCTTGGGACTTAATTGCAAGGTCAAAGTGCTTTAATACACAGAAGACATAGAATGTCGCTTCATGCAGTTTCCTGTGTGAAAAAAAGGGGTAAGATCATTAGTCAACCCAACTGTGAGTGTTTTGTCTGCAGCAACGGGCAGGGCATCAAGACAGCTGTGTGCTCTGGGATGGAAGTAGGAGAGTAGGTGCCGAGACAGGTCCAGTGGTCCTTTTTAATCCTGTGTGCTCTTCACTTGCATCCTGGAACAATGGTCACCCTCTCCCTTAGGTAAACTGTGTTTTATTCAGCCATTAGAGAATTTTAAACAATATTTTTAAGACTTTTATTTCTATTGTTTTTGATAGAGACAAAGAGAGAGAGACGAAGACAGAGAGAAGAGGAAGGGCCTAGAGCATTATTCATAGTACATCATTAGTCTTAGACATAGTTTTATTCCACAGAGGTGGGTGGGGACCATGAAAGGGTGGGAACTGGGCCGTGGGCCTCCCTCAAAGGAGGCATGCCCCCAAAAGCTTGGGGCCAAACCAGAAGGCCTCCCACATGGGAAACCCACTCTGGTGAGAACTGAACTGGGGACCTCCTGCATGGGAAGCACACCCCAGTTCAGCATATGGGTCCACATGGGCTGGGGCCAGGATTCAATCCTCAGACCCTGAGGCTACAAAGCAAGTGCTTAACGCTCTGAACCATCCCGGCATCCCCCTCATTTTTCTCTTGTTGATATCAAAATTTTCTCTTTGTCTTCAACTTCTGACAGTTTGATTCTCATTTATTTAGGTGTGGATTTCTTTGAATTTTTCATACAGTAAGTTCATTAAGCTTCTTGAATGTATAGATAATGTTTCTATCAATTTTGCATTTTCAACCATTACTTTTTTCAATATTTGTCATGCCCCTTTCTCTTGTTCTCTCATTCTCTTCTCTTTTAGGGATTCATGTTATGCATAAATTGGTACACTTGAAAGTGTCCCAAAGATCTCTGTTCATTTTTCCTTATTTCTTTTTTCTGTTTCTTAGACTGAATAACTTAATTTGTCTATATCTTAAATATGGCTGATTCTTTGTCCTGCCTGCCCAAATCTATTATTAAGCTCTTCTAATGAATTTTTAATTAAATTATTATAGTTTTTAATTTCATATTTTTATTTTTTAATAATTTTTATCTGTGCATTAATCATCTCTATTTGGCAAGATGTTATTCCCAACTTACCCTTTAGTTTTTTTAGGTGTGGTTTATTTTAGGTCTTTAAACATCTTTAGGATGGCTGATTTAAGATCTGTCTAGTAAGCCAAAAGTCTGGGCTTCCTCACAGTTTTTATTGATTATTTTTGCTCTTATTTATAGGCCATGATTTTTTGTTTCTTTGTAAATAAAAAAAAAATGTGAAATCACTTTACATAATATAATTAGACAACTCTGGAAATCATATTCTCCCATTCCCTAGGGTTTGTTGGTTTTGCAGTTTGTTTTTGTAGATTGTTTATTTAGTAAATTTTCTAAACTAATTCTTGAAAGCCTTTTTAATTATTTATTTATTTTGTCCTGTGTGGACACTGAAGTTTCTGCTCAGTTAGCTTAGTGGTCAATGAATGATTGAGCAGATATTTCATTAAATGCCTGGATCTAATAATTCTGCCAGCGTTTTCTGAGGATCTCTGTGTGTATTTTAGGCACACCTCCAGCATTCAGCCAGGTACTTGAAAACTCTGACTTAATGTTTACTTCCTGCTTTCCCAGAGCTTACAGGTCAACCAGAGGTGAGAGCTTAGCCATCTTTATTCAAATAGACAACTGTGCTTGTCATATATACCACCATTTACCTTTTTGTGGACTTGTAAATTCCCAGTAACATATCAGAAGTTTTCAAAACCCTGTGGATATCTCATTCTAAAGCTTTTTCTTTTAAGCTTAATGACTAGCCCATTAGTTGTTTTAGTTGTTTTCTACCACCTCAGGCTACCACAAAGTTAAAAAAAAAAAAATGCCTCTAAATATTTTCAGCAAGTGTCCCAGAGAAATGGCTTTTCACACTGGGCACACTCCAAGTTAGGTCACGGAAACTTACCTATCATGGGGCTTCCAGGGAGCCACCTACTAGGATAAATACTGACAGTTCTCTGGGAAGAAGACTTGTGACTACTAGGCTGTTAGAGTTTGGTGATAGAGGGCAATTTGTTTCTAAGTCTATCATGGTACAGCAGAAAAAGGAATGAGAATAAAGCAAGTAAAATACCACAAAACTATTTTTAAAAATAAACATTGTCTGGATTTCTGAAAGGATTTTGCTAATTTCTAGAGTTCAAAAAAAGTTTCTGAATATTTTTGCCAGTTTTTTCATTGTTTTCATGAAGCAAAAAAATTTCAGAAACACTCATTCTATCATTTTACTAGTATCACTTCTCTTTCTTGCATATCACAGTGGAATTTACTACCACAAGATATGAATATATTTTCATTAACACTTGCTAATTAGTACTAATTATAGGATAAAAGTAAGATTAAGTTTACGTATATAACTTGTCTAATTTATGCTCAAGACTCAATCTTAAACTTGGCATTTTGTGAAATATTTTTCAATATCCATAAGGCCATAGTATTTTCCTAACTAGCACAATTTTGCTGTAAACAATTGGATTAATTCCCATCCTTATTCCTTTTCTTCAACACATGTCTTTCCTCGAAACTCTCTGATATTCTACTTTAGAGTTATCTGACTCCGGTGAGTATCCTCCTTCTGAAGTTTAGTATTCATGAAATTATTTACAAGCACATAAGCATTTAGATGTTAACCTTCTACATGTGAGGTAGAAGGTTACCTCACATGTAGGCAATCATTTATTCTGGGACGCTGAAATAGGATTCCTTTCTGTCTCTCAAAACCTGCAGGTTCTGGAAGACATTTAAGTGATGCTGTTTGCTTTGGCTACAGCACACCATATAAGCTTCAAGTCTTTTCAAGGGTATGATTTCTGAAATTGCACACTCTAAACCTAACAGTGGAGTAGATTTTGTATATATATTTTTTATTTGATAAGCCAATTTTAGTAATGTATTTATTTTGTGTGTTTTTCTTTTCCTTGCAGTCACTATATAGAATTTAAAGCCAAGATTTTCATGAAAAACACATCCATGTTTAATTTCTGGTGTGCATTGTTTAAAAGGGAAGTCATCTCCACAGATGAATATCAGTTTTATTATTTTTCCATGAGTACCATCAAATTTCATATTGTAACATTTTTAAATGAGGGTCCTCCTAAGGAACTGTTATCTTCTTGGAATAATATGATGTTGATTCCTCTCATCCCCTTAATCAAACAGTATTATGGAATTTTCTAATTTTCTCATAGAAATTAGTGAGTGACTTATTATGCTATGACTGTCTCAAAACAGAAACTTTCTGCCACTATAATCACTATGCAGTCATGCCATGATCAGTATTATCATGATGACTACCAATATTAGAGGAAGAAAATGGTTCCTTTTATGTCAGCAGAAGTTGCTTAAATTGACATCATTCATTTAATAAACATTAGACTATAAGTCCTATGTAGGTGCTGATTGCTTGTATCTGTTTTACTTAGTATCAGATCCATAGATCTAATCACATGCAAATAGTATTTGATGAATTGCCTCCATGTTCTAACTCTGTCCTATTAACTCAAACACAATGCTTCTTGTGTATAAGACTAGTCTCCTGCCTCTGTATTTGTATCTATAACAATACTGTACATATCTGTAAGATTTTGCAATTTACAAAAACATTTAAACACTAAATTTTCTCACCTGAGACTCTGAACTGATCCATGCTTTCTTATAAAAGTTTAGTTAATAATCACATTTAGACTTGGAGAACTTGAGTGGAACTTATTTAAGAGTGAAAAGATGAGAAAATATGAAGAAAATTCAAACTCAGGAATAACGACTTCCGAGTCTCTGCTTATTTTGCTATATCCATATATTTTAAGTAGTAGTTTTTAAAATTCACAATGCAACTTTCTGTTAATTGCCTTAGATGGCTCTTTGACTTCTGCTCCTTCCACAATTTTGGAGACAGACAGGATTTTGGTTACTTAATGCTCCAGAGCAAATCACTCCACAACTTGGTAACTTAAAGGATTATTTATTAAAATGTACATGAAATAAGCTCAGCTGAGTATAAATTAGCTTGCTTGGAGGTATGTCCTAAACTGGCAGTCAGACAGCAGGAAAGATTAGAGTCATTTGAAGCTTTTCAACTAAACTGGACGTTTAAGGGTCTCTGAAGGAACTGATAGAAGAGCTCTCTATTTTTATATAGCCTCTCCACATGGGTATCTTGAGTTTCCTCACGGCTTGGAGTTTCAGACTACGGGTAACTGAACTTCTTAAATGACAGCTAGCTTCTCATAGTGTACAAATTTAAGGAAGCAAGGAAGAAGCATGACTATGGTCCTCACAGTGCTTCCCCCGACTCATTGTGGGTGCACGTTTTTCTCCTAAATAAATGTTGCCTTTCTAAGAACAAAGCCCTCAAATGAAGTAGATTGGAAGAAAGTCTGCCTGGGAATCACATGAGGCCACTTCACTCCTATCACGTCTGCAATTCTCACTGTGATATTTGCTAAGTCTACGCTTTAAACTGTGTGGTGATAACCAGGGTCTTAAACTAAGCCTGTTAGTAGTTAAGGGTAATGTTCCTATTAAGTTAATCTCACATGATTTTCACTAAGGATATCCTGCCCCTCCAGAGTTTGGGGGCTTTGAAGCATGCACACAAAAAGCTGGTTATTTGAAATTTCCACAAAAAAATTTATAGAACTTACATTTGTCTACTGTATGAATTAGAAAATTGACTACTTTCATGGAGTAGCATTTTAGGCTGTTTGGCTAACTAATTTTATAGAGTAGCATCTTAGGCAATCCGTCAGTGGTTAGTTGGCTCTCCCTTGCTCGAAAGGTGGCTACCGGTACTTATTTTAACTGCCTCTTGTACCTTTCTTATGCTCAGACCATCAGATTAGTTTTTATAACTTAGATAACTCTTAAAAGTTTGAAAGACTACATTGAATTAAGTTATATACTACGAATAAGTTTGAGAAACATTTTGTTTGACAAATAAATGATTTAAATATTATTTCAATTTTTATTACTTTAATACTTGCATTAGTTTTTGTTGTTGTTGTTATTTATTGTAAAAGTTTATTGACATGGTCAAAAAGCAAAGAGCCAGACATTTGGTTATTGTTACAATTACCATGAATCATTTTGAGTAGTATTTAAAAGTACATAACAAAAAAATATTTAAACCATTACAAGAAAAGTAAATTAAGCATTTACTTAAGGCACCTGAAATCAAAGTTAACTTCAAAAT
Source organism: Craseonycteris thonglongyai (assembly GCA_004027555.1). Classification (NCBI taxonomy): domain Eukaryota; kingdom Metazoa; phylum Chordata; class Mammalia; order Chiroptera; family Craseonycteridae; genus Craseonycteris; species Craseonycteris thonglongyai. Next base: position 50,344 of record PVKE010004330.1, read on the forward strand.
TTCCACAGAGGTAACATTACTCATTTTAAGCACAGTAAAGCTACTTTTTATGGATTTTAGCAAGAATGCAACTTTTCACAGAAGAACATGCTCTTAAGGGGGATAAAAAAATGTCATTTTTTTCAATTCTCATGGCAAATTATCTGGAGCTATACAGATTCCAGGTCAGTGGTATTCCCCTGGTCAGTATACCAGGTCATCTTTGTATAAATCTCATAACAATCACAGCATGAGTTTATTTGGCCTGAGACAAGTACAGGAAAAGCAGACAGGGAATACAGAATCACTCATTTTACAGAGGATTAATTAACAAACAGTGGCTTCATTAAAGAGTAAAAAGGTCAACTACATCTCCCAACTTCCTAATCTAATAACAAAAAACAAACAAAAACCTCATGTGAAGTGTTTCTTCTTAGACAATTATATCCATCTCTTTCTGCAATCCTCTGTTATATCTGACTCCAGATCACGTGAAAGAGTTATTAGATGGCAAAAAGTAGCTGGCAGTCACAATATTAATTTAACTTAGTATTTCTAAGACTTCTTGAAATTTTTTAACAATCACATTTTTCATATTTCCATAATAGTGACATTTCAGGATATTCTTCATAACTATGGGGGAGGTTGTAGCTAGATCTAATGATAACCACTAACTTACATTCTTTACAGAATTTGTTTATTAGCACATACTGTCATTTACACTGACAAAAAGAAAAAGACAGGACTCAAACCTTTTCAAATGTTTACTTTGTTTCTCCACTTGAAGTGAAAGAATGAAGGCTACACTAATAGCAAAAACAAAACAGCTTTCAAGAAACATTTACATTTTATACACAGGCAACAACTCAATATTTTATGATTTTCTTTTCCCTATCTAGGGGAATCCTTTTCCTAAACACAAGGGTTACTGAAATATAGGTGAAGCTTATTGAACTGTAATACAGAAATCAACTTAACCAAATGAGACTATTTTTTTTCTCTTAGCTAAACTGAAATATGCAACAATCTCTAATTTGCAGAAATATTTTCATCATTTTGAAGTTACAATGATTTTAGCACTAAGCTGCATTTTTGTTATAGAGTGACCTGCCTTACTTAAATAAAGGAAAACTACAGAGACAGAATGAACCTAAAATCTTTCCAAATACAAGGTAATTACCACCACACTCATGCAGAACTCAAAATCCCTTATATAGAGAAACTTTCTAATGTCTACAGCTACCAAGCATCATAGATAGCACTGCTTTTCAGTAGGAAAGGTGAAGGGGAGGGGATTGTTTAGCCTTCTTTTCTAAATGCTAGACAGGTACTCTGAAGAACGATACTCTCTTTTCAGAACACCACGTGGCACACATGATTTTTCTTCCAGAAAAAAAGACGTATAAATTATACATATTCGTGCAAAAAAGAAAAAGATAAGAATGGATTCCTGATGTAGTTACTGTATGTAACAGGCTTTACAGAAATACCTGGTCAGGACTGTCTGCCCTCCAACTTTGAATAAAAGAATAAACTATACCGGTTTTGAAACTTACACTAATTAAAATGAAGTAATAGTTTTTAATTTTTAATAATTATTTAATTCTATTAAATGTTTCATAAAGTTCACTGGGAAGGAAAAGTAAAGAGAAGAACTGTATCCAAATACTTCAAAGTTTTCACAGAAAATTGCTATGAAGTCATTACACATCTCTAGTTAAATTATTATTTAAATCACTTGAAAAAATAAAGAGATAATACAAAATACACAAATTGTATTCTTCTTTATAGGCACACATACACACATCTTTTGCATTTTTTAATTTCCATTACTCCAATGGCCACATATCTCTAGGATTCTTTTTAGCTCATCAGAAAGCTGTATGAATACCATGATATTTAGATCTGAAAATAGAGAGCATCCAACTGAAGAATACTACAAGTCCTTTACCAGCCACATACACACTGTCTTTCACTTTCCAATATCCATGTCCCCTTAGCAACTTCACATAAAAACACCACCTCTAAAATGACCCCACCATTAAACAGAAAAACATTGTGTGTTAAGACTATAAACAGGGCTTGGCTGCTTCCATGAATATAATTCACCACCTGTTCCATGCAGGGATTCTTATGAATGTACGGTTGTCCTCTTATGTGATTCCACATTTGACCAAATGTCATAGCAAGCACAAAATACAGGCTGCAGAAGCCTATCCAGTTTTAAAGAGAAATTCTATGCTGCTTCTTTGAAGATAAACCAGTGCGCCAATAATACCCAAAAGTAATCCCAACATAAGGGGACCAGCATAATTTGGGGATCTGATCATTCCAATATTGACATAGGTTCAGTCAGCAATCCATTGGGCTGTTCAGCTGAAAAACCACACACCTGAAACTCATATATATCACATTATTTAAGTTTTCTTTTTGCAAGAAAGTTGATGAAAGTTGGAGCTAAATTCTTGTTTAGCATCTGAAATACATCACAACTTTCATCATGTCCAACATAACAGCAAAATATCCTGTTGGTTAATGAGCTGGTATATTGTATCATCAAGAGTTTGCCAGGATCTGGAATTCTACATCATCTTGCTGTCATGCAACACGTTGTCTATGCTCTATGAAGTTGGAGAGGTGTGAACATGACAATAACAGACTACTTTCTCGGCTTTTTAACAAGGCCACGAAAGAAAATACCTTATTACAGGTCTTTAGTTGTCCATTCCATAAATTGACTAAACTTTCTAGGTAATACCATCTCCTTCCTTCTTTGGGCACAAGAGGAGGAAACCCCACAAATGAGCAGCCCCACCATCGCCATGGTTACAGAGACACAAATACCACTGTGTCATCCCATGTTCATGCCTCTCCCCTTTCATTCGTTTTTCTCTGAATTTTAATCCTGATTCTCCAAGCTTTTCAATGGTTGCTTTGGATTATAGGTAGACTTTGGGACGTCCGTATGAGTTTTCAAAAGGAAAGGTAAATAACATGTGGTAGTCTTTGAGTAGAATATGTATGTCAGGTAATATAAATAAAAATTAATATAAATGTTCATGTTAGGTCAACTGGCAAGAAAAAAGGTATTTTCAAAACTACCTTAAAAACAAACAAACATAAAGTGGATATTCCTCTCAGGCTACCTTTTCATGGTTTCAGTCCCTGGGAGAGAATGTGGCATGCTATTATTAAACCTCGTGAATGAACCCTTGACCCTGGTTCATATAAAGACAGTGAAAACAGGTCCCAGTTATTAATGAAATCTTGACATAGACACATTCTTTATTTTATAGTAAGAAATAAAAATGTTTTCCTTCACTCTGGGGAGAGGCTATTAAAGCTAAATATTACAATGTTGTCTAAAGGAGAAGAGTTCTTTTTCACATGCTAAAGAAAGTGTATGTTTCACACTTCCAATTTTTCACATAAAATGCATCGTATGGAGGCGATTTGGTATGTTATAAGGAGAAAAAACATTCCAGTTATATTAAGTTTAAGAATTTTATTATTTAAATTATTATATAGAGATGCTATTTACTGGTATAAAGGGGACAAATGAATCAAGTAGGTAATTTTTCTGTTACACGTAATTGAAACATTTATAATATATGCACATAGTTTATTTCACTATAAATGACATGAACTGCAATGCAGGCTACATTTACCATCAGTCTATGTTGGAGGAAGTTGAATTTTGTGAGGTAAAATAATGGTGAGTAAATGTTATTTAAGAATGTTTCTTTCTTATTTCTTTCTGTAGTTTTATTTGCAAAGATATTAAAAAATCCATAAGAATTCAGAAATGCTATATTAATTTTGCTGCAATACAACTGTATAATAACATGGAGGATTTGCTATTTACAGTGAATTATAATGATATTAATTAATCTCTATCAGTTCTCTTTTTATGACTCCAAAGCACACTCAAGGGTATCACAAACCATGTGTGCTTCCATATAAAAATTATTTTGCTTTTGAGACACAAATTTCAAAAAAAGATAAAAGAGAGAAAGATATGAGAAGAAAAAAGGGGGAGAAAGCAAGGAATATATCAAACCATTAGGCAATAAAAATACTGATATTTATGTGATTTTTCCAGCTACTGGTGGTAATTTTTAAAAATAATGGTATCTCTGAAAGTCAGTCCCAAACTACTGACTAACATAGATACAGAGCTAGACTAGGTAGCGGACAAGTCTTAGGGATAGCCTGCTTTCTAGTACATATAATAGCAATATTTAAAAATGAACTAAAAAAGTTAAGAAATATTTACAAGGCAAATTTTATTGTTTTTTGGAAGCATATTTCATTAACATGCAGCAATCCTTGTCTCCATGTTTCAGAAATGCTAGTGCTATATTATACAAGAGACTAAGTGGAATGAAGAAATAGATTTGCAAGCAAAAAAGTAGGAACTAAATGGATACTTTTGGGTGATAACTTAGGATGGTTGTCAACAAGTTAACATACTTTCCTCTTTCATATTTATATTGCTAACACTCAAAAACAAAATCATATTTTAGAATCAACATTTGATTTTAGTCTTAGTTTGCAGTAAAAGGTCATATTTTCATCTCTGTCAGATTAAGGCTGAATAATATTATGGAACTCAAAAGCAGAAAATAATCCAATGTTCTGATATAAAAATGAACTTTTTTATTAGAAAAGAATCACTTATCTACTTAGAGAGTCATGAAACAAGAAGAGCAGAATAATACTTTATATTAAACCATTTCACAAATCTCAATGATGTTCTTTCTTATTTTATGCAAGTTTGATTTAGCTCTCTGTTGCGGAAAATGCATTTTTATGGTTCTTTCACCTCTCTCACCAGATGAAATGAAAAAAAAAATCATTTAGTTATTGAAACATACACAGAGGAAAGGAAATTATTCTTTATTAACCTTGACACTGTAAAGTTGTCAGTTATTGGGTATTTGATATCTGTAACATATTTTAAATGCTTCCTTTTTTTTTTTCAAAGAAGAAAATCTTTAGGAACTGAGCTATGGTACAAAGACACTAAAGTGGGAATACATTTTCTGTTTTTGCAACAACATTTTACATTGGACATTCCAGTATTTCTTTTTTTTTTTCCTTTTAGGTGGGTAACTGAATCACTTCAAGTGATTAGCCTTCATAAGAAATAAAGGCATGCCAAAATGTATGCAGTTTCCAGATTCCATTTTTGCCTCAGGCTTGTATTTATTCTTATTGCATTCTCTAGCTTGGATACCAGGTGAATACCTAGGAGAAAGAGAAAATTAATTTAAAAATTATTAAAAATAAAAGAATTCATAAAAACACAAAACTATGCAGCACATTAGAATCCTGTTTCATTAAAAAGCCTACTTCTTTCTTTCAGTTTGTATAATTTTAGCATTTTTCCAGCAATTAGATGTATGTCTTTTTTAGTAGTACTTCTGCCCTTAGAATTAAGATAAAATCATTTCCCCCAAGAAATATTTGGCTCTAGAAATTTATTTTGACATACAGTGTAATATTTAACACAACAATAAAATATTTTACATTATTATAAAAGTTTCAGCTTTATTTCTTCACACATAAACACAAATATTAAACAAATAAGGTTTCAAAATTTTTGTGGTCTTTTTAGCCTAAGAGGTCAAATAAATTACGTAAAATACTGTGAAAGAATCACTAGGAATTATTTTAAAAATCCAATTATGTCATCAAGCCACAATGATAGTTCTTTATTTTCTTTTTTAATTTATAATATTTATGAACAAACTTTTATAATACCCTTTGTTGGAATCTAATTAGAGTTCTACTCCATTGCAGACCAAAATCCTTGTACTGTTAAGAGATCAAAGTATTTCTCTCCTTTGTGGCAAATGTAAATTTGATTACCTAATACAGAAGATTAGCTGGCAAAGGAAATGGATATGCTAGTAAATCCACAACAGAAAAGACTCCTCACTAGAGTGTGATTTGCATAGCTACATTTCCATTGCTTTTATCTCTATATGAAGGCAGTATCTTTTCAGGTATAACACACTTGAAACTGACAAGTTAGCTTGGTATAGTCTCAGATTATAGGTTGTGTAGCATTTGGCCAAAGGAAGACTTGGAATTATATATATATTTTTATACTGCCACTCTTCCAAAAGCTTGCATATTGTCTGAAATGGTTTTTAAACTTTGTCAAAGAACAAAATTTAACTGAGCACACTTGAAGATCTAATAGTCTAACTAAGCAATTCATGAATCATCAGCAGCATACTATACAGTAACTGGAAGGGTTCTCCAACGAGCTCTATAAACGGGAAGGTTTTCATAGGACAAAGAGTGTGTAAGGGAACTGTTAACAAAATTAAAAAAATTATATATTTTAAACCAGGGCATCTTTTATTGGGGGAAAGGAAACAGCAAGGGTTTCATTATACAGACTGCACCTTCTTTCTATGGGGGTTGGACACAGATAGCCCAAATGACAGATTACCTCATTGCTGTTGCCAAGAAAATTCCAGACTAATAGATTAATTATGTCTCTGGAAGAGGATGAAATGGCAATTAGAACGAGTATTTAATCTAGGTTTGTTATCATGAGTTTAACAAAAGTGATACCATTTTGGGCCTGTGGTTTTCTTTCACACTTTGATAATATTAACTGTCTAAGTAGTTTTATTTAAAAAGCATAGAAAACCAATCAATTAATAGCATAACTTGATTATTTGTTTAAATATACTCAGAAAAGTTTACTCATGTACTAAGTACTAGGTATGGCTTGGGTCTTCCAAAGTATAGTATATTGTTGATAAAGACTAACTGAAACATTAGGCAAACATTACCAATCAGGAGGGTCTATGGGAAGTGCTAGAGTTTATGCAAGTTCTCACACTCTGGTCATGAAAACCCTACAAAAAGAATTCTATGCTTATACTAAAGCTTCATGGTTCTAAATTCTCCTCCTTTTTCTTCCTTTTCTCTTTCATAAACACTCCTCCATCTAGGCACAAAGGCCAGAGTGTGTTTGTGACATAAATTTGGTTCTAACTCTTTCTTTTTCCCAAATAAGTCCTTTTTGATGACAAAATACTTAGTGGAAATTATTTTTCAGACAGCATTGTGCACAAATGGAAGTTGAATTAAGGAAAAGATTAGATAATACCTAGAAAATTGACAGTGTGTTAAATATATTGAGATAATTTTACAAAGTACTATTTTTTACTTTATTATAAGATAAACATTTAAAGAAGTTATCAACTTCAATCATGAATATACAAGAGATATAGCTTAATCGAGGGTATATATTAGAGAAATATATAATTGTGTATATGTATGGCTAAAACCATAATGCCTTCTGACCTTGCCACTTCTAAAAGTTATTACCCAAGTTCGACTCTTTATACCTGTTGATGGAAGAACATCCAAACCTATAGAAAAGTTTTATAAGAGTTTCGTTGAACCAAATTTTTGAGACCATTCCTAGAAGCATGATCTCAACAGATTGAGACAACGCTCCACAGAATGGAAGTTTGCAGTTCCTTTTACGCATTTAAACTCAGAATAGAAAATGTAAGGAAAGTTACATGAAATCCATGAGCGGTAGGTAGACTGAGCAGATGGGAGAAAGCAAAGCAGGACAATCATGAGGGCTGGATAAAAAGCAAAATGGCAAGACACACCTTTTTTTTTAAATAGGTGGGTATCCGTGTCTGAGCCCCAGACTCCGGTGGCAGATGTGGCACGACCTGCGGGCACCCAGCAGGACACCTCCGCTCCCCGTTCCTCCAGAGGCTCTGTGGGCGCAGGACCGAGGGGGCACGGAGCTGCTGGAGGCTCCCAAGTACACGCACTGCTGAGTTTCAGGAGTGGAACGAGGTGGGCGCGCTGTTTGGACGGCTTTGAGCGGATGGGGAGGGCTGGCTAAGTTAGGGTTCAGTGGTTGTCATGTCTGATGATCTCTTGGAGGGCTGTCCTTCCTGGTGCCGCACTGAGGAAACTCTCCTGCTCTGTCCCCTCCCCTAGACTGCTCTTTGGTTCCAGGCACCCCCTGCCCAACACACACACACACACAGTAAGCTGCATTGGTCTTGATCTCTCTCCCTCCCCTCCCTTCCCTTCTTGTTTTTCACAAACTTTTTTGGCTGCTTGGTTTATCTTCCATTGTCCCGGTTTCAGATGTTACTTCTATTCTACTGGCTTTTCTATTGTACCACTTGCCCAGACATCCTCATTAAACAAGTTCATCAATAAATAATAATAATAATAATAATAAGAGGTTCTGTAATCTCGTGCTCTGGTGCCTGTGTTTGCATTTTTGAGAGGTCTAAAAATGAAAATTACTGTGATATTTCAGAGTTATGTTATTGTAGATGCATAAGGACAGTGGACAGGACTACCTTGAGGTAAAGATTGACCTTTGTTAAAGAAACTATAAGCCTGGGACTTGACTACCCACCACGGTCTGCACCAGTAGTAGTTTATGATTAGATCATCTTGTTTGCTTGCTCTTAAACATTGAGATTGTCAGGCCTGCCATGTGGCCCCCATGAGCTTAGTAGTTTTATCACATTGACTTGTTTTCATTCACATATTTTCCCTTGTCTACCACATAAATGCAAACACTTAATTTTCTTTTTTTTTTTTTAATTCACCTAGTACTTACCTCCATATTTCTAAATAACCATATAAGAAAGGGTTAATTTAATAGGTGTGGGTTGCTTAAATCCTACTTATTCTCAAAAAATGCTTATTTTCATGACTGGCCCTTGGCCAGTTCTTAAATACTAAGTACTGGGACAAAGGAAGTAATGGATATGGGGACACTACTACTTTTACCCTTTCAACCTAGATTCATATAATTTATCTTACTGGTTAAATTACTATTAAGGATGGTACCCAAATCCCATGAATATTATTTGCAGTTTGTTCATAGCTTTACTTTAAAAAAGCTATTTCATTCTCTTAGGCTGTACCTTTTTGGGTGATGTGTATCTAGCATGCACTAGCTGTGTTCATTGTTACATCTCTTTCACAACATTTGTTCTTTTGCCCGAGGTGATATAATATAGAATCCTATGTTGTATATCTGTGAACCCTCAGGTAGTGGTACTATCCAAGGCTCTCTGAGCAACACAAGTGAACTTTCACATGGATCCTACTCAAGACCAATGGCTGATATTTTTGCCAAGAACCTAAAATAATCAACTTGCAACCAAGTGGTTGGTCAGCCTCTACAAGACACAGTGTGATATTAAGGTCCCAGCATTTATCTCTAGTGATGACAGGGTAGATATTATATAGCAGCAGTAGCTGTATTATCCTTTTGGAGAGGGAGCTCACACTGCTGGGTTTACCAGCCGTCACAGACTACGTCCATCATGATTTCATTGTGCATGAACGAGGATGGCCAAAAAGATATCTGGCTAACATTTGCTGAACCAGTCATCCTATCCATCTAGTTGTTTAGGGTCTATTCTTTAGAGGGTGTCCTCTGATGGCCATGATAACATTTCACACACTTTCTATTAATACCCAACACTATGCATTCATTTAAATGATTTTTCCCAGTATCAGGGAAATCAATTCAAATATCAGTGTCAGCTCCACTCAAGTATCGTGATTCTTCCATTGCTCTTGTGGCACTGTGCTTTTTCCTTTGATTCTTCCTCTCTGATCTGGTCAGATTCCAGGTGTCACTCCTTGACTATTCTTTAATCTTTCCCAAAGCTATATAAGTAGAGGATCAACTAAATTCTCCTCATTATAACATCTGAGATAAAATCTGTTTCCTGACACACCCTTGACAAATATAAACATATTTTAACAAATATTTAAGGAAAAAGACCTTGGAGAGAAAAAATTCAGACAATGGTAGCAGCAATATTAAAGATTTTGCGGTTATAGCTTGACTGAATGTTTGAATAAACAGGAAGACAAATAAGACCAAATGAAGCAACTAAGGGGTTGAACAGTATGACCTGAGGACAGAGAAGAAATGGGGTGTGATAATTCACTCACTCCCTCTGGTTTCAAAATCTAGCATAGAATTATGCTGACCACATTATCCCAATTAACACTGTTCTGAATTATCATATGACAGGTAATGTTTCTGTTCTAGCATCTTAATCAGGGTGTATGAAATATAGTTCACTTACAAAATCTGGCTCATCCTCTTGTTTGTATAAATAAAGTGTTATTGGAGCACAAGGAGGGATATTTTTATACAAATTGTCTGTTGTGATAGAAATGGTATGATCCAAATGACTAAAATATTTAATGTCTGACCCTTTATAGAGAAAGTTTGTTGATCCATTGTCAAAATTACAGAAAGTATGAGACCCTCTCTCATCAGCAAAGACATAAAAGGTAGTATATGATTTTGTGAATTTTCCCTTGACCTCAGACTTATGCCTTGTGTCTGAGGTCCCGTTTCATGAAAGTGCTGAACATTGCAGCCCCTACATTTTCATCTTCATTGACAGTTTACATTCATTAATGGACTTGCTTTTTTATTTGTGGCCTTGAATTTTTGATAAACACCTTCTCCTTTATAGTGTATTCTACTTTTCAACTTAGAGTTTCCTGTCTGTTTATCTGGAATGCCAGCCTCTGTTAAACGTTGGTATCTCCTACTTTGATTTTTATAATGGCAGCACCTTCCCCTCCAGCACTTTCTGTTCTAAGGGGTGTAGGGTGATTTTAATCTTCTGGTCTTTCCTGCTCTCCCCTGTTTTACTACAGGTAATCAGACAGGTCCTAATGTACAATGCAGACACTGAGTCTGCTTGGTTTAGAGATATCATTCTGTTCCTATAAAAAATACCTCATTAGAGTATAATTTGGTTTTTGGTACAGGCTTGACAAGTTAATTCAATTGAGAAATCTTGCATGCAAATGTGCTTTCTGGTTACTGTCTTGGCTATGCATGCATACTTTTAAATAACTTTCCATTTTTACAGGATTACCCAAGGGTATGATCAATGAAAACCACAGCCTCTTTGTTCATTGTAAAGGCCTTGGAAATTGTAGTGACGGTTATAATTGACTCACTCACCAGCAACACACTAAGAAAAAGGAAGTTGAGCAGTCATCTAAAGCTGTAAAAGGAGCACAGATAGTTTCTTTCTTTATGTTTTTTTTTTTTAGTTTGTGACCTGTTAGATAATATTATCATGATCAACATCTATCATTATTATTCTCAACAAAACCTTGTTTATTCATTTTCAGGAAATAAAAGCTGATAGTAATTGAATTCTTTGAACCCCTGATTTGAGATCACATGGACCTGACTCTAAAGCCTGTATTGTAATACTATCTCTGTATATATTGATATATACATTGTGTATATATCAATGTGTAATATGCAACATCCAGCAGAAGTAAAGCCCCTTTTTTATGCGCTAGTTAACTTTAAAAAGGATGTTACTTCTGCTGGAAATAACACACACACACACACACACACACACACACACACACACACATTTTATATATATGTTCATTTAATCTGAAACAAGTTTTATAGTTAAAAGAACTAGGGCCCAGAGTTGTATTTGAGAGAAAACAAAACTATCTCCCTTGGTAACTTTATATAGCTATTGGCTTCAAATCTAATTAATTCCTATAAATGTTGTCTGTTTTATTTTGTTTTGTTTTGTTTTGTTTAAGATAAAACATAAACTTTGCTTTGTAAACATAGTAATCAGATTTTAAAAACTAACTCCTCAAATCAAAATATGATTGCACTGCAAATGCTATCTGTATAAACATTTTCACTGAAACCACTAAATAGAAAAAAAAAAAGTATTATTATATAAACTGTTCTTTATTAAATAGTTTAATGACAGCCAACCCTCGAAGTGACTCCATAATCTGACATAAGAGCTAAGGGAGTAAAATGTTAATCAGAAGTTTATTTTTCAAGTTGATTCAGTAACTTAGATCTGATGAGCATAGAGAAACTTAAATTGCTAATTTAAATTTTGAAAAAAACTTTTAAACACAAAATCTCTTTGTGTGGACTCTGAAATTTTTAGTGAATTGTTTTTTGGTGTGGAAAAGTAATTCATGTTTTCTCCCTAAATGGATAGTTACAGTTACAACAAAATGTAAACTCCAAGGAAGCCTGTTCTCAATACCAATATTGTTTGTTTTTAGAAATCTCAACACATTCGTAACTGTTTGTGAAGGGAGAGATTTTGGTAATGAGAAAATGGTTAAACATAGCAAATAAAAAGTAGTTTTGTAAATAGTTATCTTTGCTTTATGACATTTCTAAAGTTTATCAAGCAAAGTGTAAAATGAATGTTAATATTTTTATCTTATTTATATGCACAGAATTATGTGATACTATATTAAATTAGCTAATGTTTACATAAAATCAATTATATGCCAGGTATGTTAAACACACAGCAATTTTTTTGCATTTAACTGGTGTTTTATTCTTAAAAAATAAAAGCTAGTGTCCTCAGTAAATTAAAATTGAAGAATCTACAGGAGTTGCCCAATGTCAAAAAGTAGTAGAATCAGACATAAATGAGTCAGACTACAAAGCCCATACCCTTTCTCCTAGACTAAGGTATATATTAAGTAATTTTAATCTACATTGCTTAAAAATGGGCATAAGCATCTCGAGTGTATAATTTTAGTTTGTTCCCACATATTTGAAAACCTATTAGTGAATTTCCATAACTAAGAGCATAATACAAAGAGAAGCATGGTATTTTCAGATATCTTTATAAATTCTGACCTGAATCAATATTTTAAACAATTCAAATTTACCAGCATGTTTTACAATCAACATTCAGCAATTACATTGTGGTACAGTGCCTTTTACCTGTAATCTACATTATATAAAAGACATTTTTGTAAAAGGAAGTAGGTTTTAATGAGCAAGCTAAACAGAAAATTTTAACTCACACTTAACAATGAATATGACTGTTCTTATAACTTGCACTTCTCAGTCATAAGACAACCCTTTGTGGTTGTCATAATTGGTCTAATGAATTTCTAAAAATAAATGAAAGTCTAATTTGATCCGGTGCCCATGAACAATCCACTCATTCACATCTAAGTCACTGACCTGATTTGCAGACAAATCATGCCAAAATGAAGTCATGCTTTTCTATTAAGTGTGTTGCCTCAGTATAAGTTTTTGAATGGCCTGTTCTTAGGGTTTGAAGTGGGGGTTTCCAGTAACAAAGAAACACAACTTGATCTCATAACCCTAGACACCACAGACTTATTTTAAATGATAGATACTAAAGATTGGAAGAAAATCTGAGTCATCATCCAGTCAGTGTTTTTCACCTAGAGGAAAACTTACTGCTCACCTTGAATTTGAACAGCTTAGGGGCATGGCAGGATACTCTATATGTGGCAGCGTCAAGCATTCAAACAATTGCTTTGTCTGGGCAGATATTGACACATCTGAATATCTGACAGTCCTTATCACAGAATTATTCATCCAAATGATCTGGAAAAATGTTTCCTTATGTTGAAATGTTCTACATTAAAATTTGTTAAAGATATTCAAAAGCAGGACTTTTTTTATTATGTTAGGATTCTCTGGTTAAGTGAGTTGTGTGTATGTGTATGTATAAAGAAGGTACATATGATTATAATACATAATCAAGTGACAAGGTGATAAGAAAGACTTATCCCAAATTATCTGCATTTTAATTTTTACCTGAATGGTAAATGAAAGCAAAAAGAAAAAAGTGTTTAATTTTATATTTCATATTTGGCAACAAATGAACACTGGTTATTACATTGCTTGTGATTACTAATTATACTAGTGTAAAAGATGAGAATTCAGTTTTTACTTAGAATAAAGTTTCCTTACATTGGACAGAATTTTGTCAATAATTTCTTCTATGTCTTACAGAAGACCAGAGGTATCTGATTGTTTGGCTCACGCATAAAATATACTAACACTAACAATGGCTGGTGAGCTAAAAAAATATATTGCCAAAAAAATTTCATAGTGTTTTAAGAAAATTTACAAAATTGTGTGGGATCACAGGCAAAACCATCCTGGGCTATGTGGCCTGTGCGCTGTAGGTTCAACAAGCTCGTGCTAGACAAAATTTTGTCATACTTCTAAAGTCAGATTCCAAAATTTAAGTCATCCACCAAAACCCCCAAGAAAGTATAATGTCAAAATTGAGAGAGAGAAGGCATAATAAAAATAATAAGCTAAAAGACTTTTATTTTTATTGACAATTGTGGAATTAGGAAAATGACACATTTCTCTTTATTACTTAAAATTTGTCTCTAATGACAGAAAGACTTATGAGAGAATACCATGAACAATTATGTCCCCAAAATTAGATAACCTAGATAAAGTGGACAAATGCTTAGAAACATATAAATTACCTAATGTGACCCAAGAGAAAATAGAAAATCTCAACCTACCTGTGAAGACTAATTATCAAAAACTTCCCAACAAAAAATAGCCCATGATCACATGGCCTCACTGGTGAATTTTACCAAACATTTAAAATAGAATTAACACCAATCCTTTCCAAATTCTTCAGAAAAATAAAAACAGAGAAGGAAGAACTTCCTAAATCATTATATGTGATAGCACTAGATAGCATAACACTGCTGTCAAAGCAAGATAAAGACTTCATAAGAAAATTATAGATCAATATTTCTTATTAATATAAATATAAAAAGAAATTAATATTGTTCTTTCATTTAGCATATTATCTAAAATAACAAAATATCTACACAAACTTACCTAATAAGTTGAAAGAGTAATACAATAAAAAATTACAAAATATTGTCAAACTTAGTTGAAGAAGACCTAATTAAACAGAAAGATTGAAAGTTCAATATTATTATGGTTCTAGTACTGGTCAAAGTAAATAATACTGAGAATCCAAAAATAACAATAGAATAAAGTTGTTAGCCTATAAACAAGCCCATATATATCTGGACAACTGATTTTCAACAAGGATTCTAGATGGGGGAAGAACAGCCTCTTCAACTTATTGTGTTGGGACAACTAGATTTTCACATACAAAAGAATGACATTGGATCCCATCCTCATACCATATATAAATTGATACAAAATAGATCAATGACGTAAGTATAAGATCAAAATCATAAAACATAAGATTAAATTTTCTTGATCTTGGATTTGGAATCATGTTGCTTAATATGATGTCAAAGCATGAGCAACAATATATGTATGTATATATATTATATGT
>PVKE010004331.1:0-65435 GCA_004027555.1 Craseonycteris thonglongyai
AAAAAAAAAAGGCAGAGTAAACCAAAAGTGTGTTAAAATCTCTAGCATTACATTTAAAGAGTCGGCCATGATTCCTACACCCAAGAATCAGCATAAGCCTTGGAAGCCAGTAGGTCAACTGTCTGACCATACCTAGAGCCTTCCTATATGAGACCCAGCAGCTCCCAGAGTGCAACTAGTAAGGGCAGGTGACATGACTACCTTCCACATGCAGTGGAAAATATGTAAGTGAATTATGAGAGGCCGAGGCAGGCTGTCCCCACTGCCTGATTCCAGGCACAAACTCATTTTCCCTTAACCTGTGCTTTTACCTCCAGAATTTTAGATAAAGAAATGAAAAATTAACCTCTTTTGAGGTCTCAGTTATAGAAAGAAAAAAATAATTGCCAAATAAACATCTGAATGGATAATAAATTCGTATATATAATGTATGATAAAGAAATTCTACTTACCTTCACTTTTCCCTAAAAAGCAAAAGAAAATGCTTATTATCATAAATTCCTTCTAGATGGCCCTTCTAAAATTCATAAAAATAAGGCTTTTTAAGACTTTTTATAATGCTTAGTTTTCATCAGTCAATTCATCCATATAAGCAAAATCTGTGAAACACTTCTGACTGCAATTCTTTTTTGTTTCTTTAAGATTTATTTTGTTTAAGAGGAAAGAGAGAGAGAGAGAGAGAGAGAGAGAGAGAGAGAAGGGGGGAAGGGCCCTGAGCAGTCTCCGTAGTTCCATATCATTAGTTGTGACATGGTTTCATTCCACACAGATGGATGTGGGGCTGTGTGGGGCAGGAACCAAACTAGGGGCCTCCTGAATGGGAGGCAAGAACCTTCACCACCGAGCCATCCCAGCAGCTACCACATTTGTGTCACAGTTCAACATATGGGTTTGTACAGGCTGGGGCCAAGAATCAAACCCTGGACCTCAGAACCACAAGGCAAGTGTTCAACCGCTGAGCCATCCCAGCATCTCTGCAACTTTTATTAGTGATAGGAATTATGCCTGATTTGACTAAATGGCATCATTTCCAAGAGCCTGGATAAAAAGTATTTCAGCTCATACAAGATTTAATATGGGCCAACAGGAGAGAAAAATCTAATCTATCATTTGAGAGTACTGTTAAATATCTTAAGAACTTACAATTATTTTCAACATTTATTTATCCTAAGGCTATAACAGTGATTCTGCAACAGATTTGAAATTGTTGCTTTGAAACCTCCAGACTGACATAAAATTTTACCCTATTCAGGAATATTTTTAGATACTATTTGTAAGATTCAAATTATGCACAATTCAGCAGTTTGTGTGCAGCTGCTCATTCACCATTGAAAAACTGTCTTCATTTTGCCCACTTTTAATTAATACCACCATTGTTTATTAAAGTAACATATGCTAATTGCAAATATATGTTAAAAAAACACAAATAAAAAAAATATCCAAAACTTCCTCTGCTCAAAAATATCATTTACATTTTGGTAAATGTCCTTTTTATTTCTGTATAGATATATAGATATTATATTATGTTTCTACATATTGTGCAATGCTTTGATATCCACTTGTCCTCAGTGTGCTGTTGATCACTAAAGATACTAATGAATATAGATTTTCAGCAACATTTATAATGGCTATATTCTACTATGTGAATGTACCATAAATCACTTAACCAGTTCCCTACTGATAAACATTTAAATTGTTTCCATTTATCTTTAAGATAAATTAGGGTGGATAATTAATCTATCAGATCATAATGTGAGTTCATAGTGAAGATCATGTCTTACCTAGGAATTTGCATTTCTTCTGATATTAAATCAATGGTTTCCACTGAGTTACCATATGTGACTCTTTCTAAACCCAAAGCCTTGCTTTAAAGATATTCTTTCATTTCTAATCTAAGAAAGACTAGGCTGCCAGCACTTAGGGAATGATGCCATCTCATTGCTTTCCAGGAGGAAATTTATGTTTATAGACCATATGAGATCAGCAGCTTTTCACATAAATTTTAAAAATGAAAACCTTACACATTTGCCAAAAGCACATCAAAGATTACATCAGTAAGCACATATTCAGAGAACAAAGTTATTATAACTGCTTATTATAGACTAGAGAAGGGTTTGTGAACTACAATTTTACATCCCCTCTGCACCTACACAGTGCCCAGCACATAATAAATGGTGGGTAGTCACTTGTAAGAGGAACAAGTGATTTTCACTATTGTAGATAAGACCATTAAATGAGAAGGGCAATACTCATCGATTATTTTTCTAACAAACTACTCCATCTGTGATGTGCCAGGCTCCATAAATGTTGCCCATATGTCCAAAGTACCAGAGTAAATCAAGAGATACATAAATAATAATAAAATAATGCTAAACAGAGGAAAGAGCTGTAAGAGAAACAAAACATGACATAACATCACTTCATGAAGAGGAGAGATTACTTCCAATTAGGAAGATCAGGTAAAGTTTTGTGGAAAAGGAAACACTTGGGCTGGACTTTTATGTAAGTAGAAGATGAAAAATGTTAATGAGATATAAAGACATGTTAATTTGAAATCAGACTCCCAATATTTTAAACAATTATTTTAAGTTTGGAAAAAGACTTGAGGCAGAAGTTTTTGCATATTTGTTTAACTAGAAAATAATTTATAATATTAGAAAAACTGAACACACATTCTGTAAACATAAATAGAATATAAACCTAATCACCATCCTATGAATCTAATACTATGAATTTCATTGCAAAAATACTCCTTACTAAAGTGTAACTATTTCAATCAATTTCACTGCAAGGGTGAGGTGTAACTTCTATGGAAACAGGAATATATGATCTCAAGTGCTCTTGCCAACCTTTATCTTGCCTTCCCTTTTCTTCTAACTGGCTGATAAATTTCATAACAGTGCAAATAAATAACTCACCTTGACTAGAAGCCAAAGGATTTAAAGGTCTTTTAATTGTCTGTGGCCTAGAAACAAAAGAATTAAAGTATAAAACATAAACATTTATGTTACCTATCGTATTATAATTATTTAAGTAAAAGTGAAATCAACTCAGAAAGTTTCTGAATGACTATACGCAAAATCAAATTGTTTTATTAAGCTTATAAAATATTTAGTTTTCTTTAATTGCTTTAAGGGAGGGTGGTGATTATTTGTTTTAGTGATAATAGTTTCTGATCTTTTCCCACTATAACAGTCACTTCTTCAAATAAAAGAAGAAAAAATACCACTCAAGCTCTTCTCCTAAGTCATTTAGTATGTTTTTATAATATCTGCACATATGTATATGGCACAAAGTGCACTCTTAACTGAAAAACAAACAAGCAAAATATATAAATATCCAATACAAGTATTAAAAGAAAAAAGAAAAAAAGAAACTGTGGATAGATTATTTTCCACTTAGGTAATCTTAAGTACATCAATTTACCCTGTAGCCATCAAGTTTAAATAAGAAAAAAGAGAGTGTGTATATCACTAAATTGCTTTTAAATATCAAAACAAATATTCATTAGTTCATAGTAAAGTATAGGGATTGTTTTAATAACCACTATTTAAATTTTATAAAATTGCACAAATTGAGACATTCTAAGAATAGAACATGTAAATATGGTTGAACATCAATTTAACACCTCATACATTTTCTATAGTTTAGGAATACTGTGGGAATCCTGATATAAATTAGTTAGAAAAGAACTCTAAATTAATACAAAAATCTAACAAATGTGTCAGTTGGACTCTATTTTAGTTCACACATTTAAAAAACAAAAACAAAAACAAAACTAAAGTCCAGGCGAAGCCGGGATGGCTCAGTGGGTTAAGTGCTCACTTTGCAGCGCCGGAGACGGAGGATAGAATCCCGGCCCCAGCCCGTGCAGACCCACATGCTGAACTGGGAGCTCCCCCAGTTTGGTTCTCTCTCTGTCTCTGTATCTCTCTCTCTCTCTCTCTCTCAAAAATAAAATAAATAAATAAATAAAAATATTAAAAAGTAACCATTAAAAAAAAACAAAAAACTAAAGTCCATAAGCCAAACATTCTGGATAACAGTCAAAAATTTAAATGAAACACATAGCGGAAACGAGTAAATACTGAAAACTCTCCAGTTCCCAAAATGGAGCCATTCTTCAAGTCAAAAACAGAAACAGTCTGACATTTTACTGGTATAAGCATACTTACTGATCTCTTCTGTTTATGTTTGACTTATAAAAAGTGCAATGTATTATCACCATATCTTGACACTCCAAAGGTTTTCCCAGAATTCCCCCCACCCCAATTTCTGAGATAGCATCACACACAAACACATATACACACACACACACATTTTTTCCAAAAACCAACAAGCACATTACTGAAAGCCTACAGGCTCTCAAGTGGATAAACTTGAAGTCAGGGATCAAACTGACTGCTTCCATTATGGTGGTTAAGATTATGAAGTGGGTTCTTCCACTGACTACACTGACTACTGGACAAATCACTTAAAATCAGCTTTCCAAATCCCTGTTTCTCTCTGTAAACAGTGATGACTACAACACAGGGTGATTGCAAGGACTACAGAGGAAAATGTATGTAAGATGCTTAGTAAGCGCAATGCCTGGTACACAATGAGTGCTGAAGTGTTAGCTATTATAATTATTCTCTAAAAGTAATTTAATTTTAAAGCAGGTAAGATAACTATAGCCACAGAGGAGTATAGGGCACCAAAAGGAGAAGTTATATATTCTAATCTATTTTCTGCCACTAATTGTATGATCTTGGAAAAGGAAGTAAATCTCTCTGGGTCTTTGTTACCTCATCTATAAAACGAGAGTCCATAATCCAGTCAAGAAACACTTCTTAAATGCCTACAATACTCCCATAAAAGTCTAATACTATTCTAAGTCTTAAAGAAGGAACAAATATTTGTTGATACACATTTACATGTTTCCCCAGAGGATGACTGGATTAATGACCAAGTATATTTCTATGTCCCAATACAGCCTTTAATAAAGTGAATTAGATTTGTATTTTAAAATTTTTCGGATTTTGTTTGTTTACAAAGAGAAACCACTACATCTGCCAAAAATCTCGTAAGTGAAAATGACACATACTTAAAACAGTTTTCTTCATAAATGACATTCCAAATCTTCCAAGCATCTGGTCCCTTGTATCCTGTGTAGCGCTCAGGATTGAGGAGCAAATCCACATACTCAGCATCGGGAGACTGTATGTCTATAAAACAAAATGTTTATTAAACCTTTCTTTTCTTCAGTTATCTTTTAAAAGCTAGTATATAAGACTCATCAATTCTAAAACACCACAAATGTATCACTACCTGAGGAATTTAAAAACAACTTTCTAGGAGAAAGATAAGAGGGAAAAGAAGATAAGAATTAACCCAGCCACATTAAATGTACACACCGGTGGCAAAAGCATTCTGCTTTTAGAAATGGTCAAAAATAGGAATACCGGTATGTGAATTTTAGAATTGAAGAAACATGATAATTCAGTTTTCTCAAGCTATCCAAACCAAGAGCACACTATACATTTTCCTCCATGTTAACTACAGTAGTTCATCTGTCACCAAGGTAAATAAAGAAGTGTTAGTACTACACACTGTTCATTACCAAATACTTCCTTCTTACATGAGCACAATCATGGTTCCACTACAAAGCTGTGCCAAAGGTATAATCCTAAATGTGCAAAAAGTTATATGCAGGATGACATTTTTGTCAGAATTATTTGTGAAAGGGAAAATTGGAAGCAATCTAAACAGAGAGCAGTTAAAAGCATGGGCTCTGGATCAGAATCCAGACCCCACTACTTATTCACAGCATAACCCTGGGCAAGTTATGCAAATTGACTATGCCTGTGCCATCATTTGTAAGATGGGGATGATACTCCTAGTGTTACTGTGAGAAATAAGTTAATATGTGCAGAATGCTTAAGAGTCAGAATGCTTAAGAATTCTTAAGACAATCATCAGAGAACACTAAATATTGGTGTCATGATGTATCTTTTTTTTTTATAACTTTATTACAGCCTTATTTTTAAAGATTTATTTTTATTGGTTTTTGACAGAGAGAGGCAGAGAGAGAAGGGGGAAGGCCCAGAGCAGTCTCCATAGTTGACAGCATTAGTTTTCCATATGGTTTCACTCCACAGGTGGTCGCAGGGCTGCGCAGAGCAGGAACTGGGCCAGGAGTCTCCCAGTTCAGGATATGGGTCCATCTGGGTCGGAGCCGGGATTCGATCCTCAGTCTCCAGGGCTGCAAAGTGAGTGCTTAACCCGCTGAGCCACCCCAGCTTCCCCTCATGATGTATCTTAACAGACCATTTTACAGTCAAAATTTTAAGTACAGGGGAAGCAGGGATGGCTCATTGGGTTGAGCACTTGCTTTGCAGCCCCAGGGTCTGAGGATTTTTGAGTCCCAGCCCTAGCCCCAGCCCGTGCAGACTTATATGCTGAGCTGGTGTGTGTTTCCCATGTGGGAGACCCCTAGTTCAGTTCTTGCCAGGGTGAGCTTCCCATGTGGGAGGCCCCCGGTTGGGCCCCCAGGTCGCAGGGGCGTGCCTCCCATGTGAGAGGCCCCCAGCCTGGTTCCTGCCTTGTGTGTCCCCCCTCGCCCCCACCTACCTGTGTGGAATAAAATAATGATATACAACTATGGAGACTGCTCTGGGCCCTCCTCCTTCTTTTTGTCTGTCTGTCTGTCTCTATCTCTGTCAAAAACAATAAAATAGGGAAGCCAGGATGGCTCAGTGGGTTAAGCGCTCACTTTGCAGCCCCAGGGACTGAGGATCAAATCCCAGTCCAGGCCCGTGTGGACCCATATGCTGAACTGGGGAGTGCCCCCAGTTCAGTTCATCAGGGTGAGACCCTGGCCCAGTTCCTGCCCTGTGCAGCCCCGCACCCACCTGTGTAATGAAACTATGTGGAAAAACCGATGATGTACAAGTATGGACACTATTCTGGGCCCTCCCCCTTCTCTCCATCTCTGTCTCTGTATCTCTCTCTGTCAAAAACAATAAAAATAAACCTTTAAAAAAACAACAACAAAATCTTAAAAAAAAATTTTTTAATTAAAAAAATTAAGTACAAAGGCTAGCTAATAAAATGTGAAGGTAAACATTGAAAAGTCAGCTATGGGCACATATATGAAAATCATACAAAAATTGGTAAAATACTGCTTTCTCATATGTTCTATAAATTTGTATATATAATTTCAAAAGCAAAAAGCAAAAAAAGGGGAGCCCTAGTACTCCAATGGCTTTGGGAAATTATTTAAAGCACAGCAACGATCACCACTGTTTCAAAACATTTCTATGACCCCCAAAAGAAACTCTGTAAACATTTAACAAAGCTCCCCATCCTCCCTCCCTCCAACCCCTGGTAAACTCTAATCTACTTTGTATCTCTATCAATGTATCTATTCTAGATATTTCATATAAGTGGAATCACATGATACTTGTCCTTTTTTGTCTGGCTTACTTCATTTAACATAAGATTTTCAAGGTTAATCTACATTGTAGCATATATCAGAACTTAACTTACTATGATTAGTCTTCCATTGTATGTATGCACTATACTTTGTTTATCCATTCATCCATACATGCACATTGGGTTATTTCTACCTTTTGGCTATTTTGAATAATGTTGCTATGAACATGAGTGCAAAAAAAAATGTTTCCCTGTATTTAATATTTTGGGGTATATGCTTGGGAGTTGAATTGTTAGGTCATATGGTAATTCCACTTTTCTAGCTTTTTGAAGAACTGTCAAACAAAAACTGAGTTTTTAAAAATAATTTTAAAATAATTTTTTCTTAAGTACAATTTTAAATAAAATGCATACTAAAGAAAATGTTATACCATCAGCTTCACAGAAGTTATCTGAGGAATCATCGTGCTTGGTCCACTGAAGAACAGCCTTCTGTGTTTCCTCACTTCAAACAAAAATAATAGTGTTATTCTTTTAACTTAATGTGTCACATATAAACATAAAACATTACTACTACAAAAAAATTATTTTAAAAGTCAAACCTCAGAGATTCATCTACAGCTCCAAGTCGTTCAGCTTCTTCACATTCTTCAATGAGACTATTGGCTTCTTCAGAATACTATAATATAAAGAGGAATAAAGAGAATACAGCTTACTGTATTTTTTAAAGTTTTAAAAAGAATTTCAAAATTATTTGAGGTTCTTTTATACCTGGCACCATCACACCTTGGCTTCGAAACATAAAAATACTATAATAAAATAAAAATTAAGCCCTCACATTCCTCCTGAAGCTAAAAAATAAAGAAGTTGCCCCTTGTTTCTGTTGCAGAACACATTTACTATTATGGTCACACACACAAAGAATAGATTATAGTTCTGATAACTCATTACTAAAATCTTCACTAAGAAAATCTTTGAAGTATAAGGAGGTCAGTAGGTAATGAGTCATGAAGCACTATCCCACTTTTCTAATGACCTAATTGTGAGCATCAGTTTTCTCTTCCATAAAATAAGTGGTTAAACTAGATAGATCATGTGAGTCTAAGGTCCATCTTGACTCTAAATGTCATGATTCTAAAAATGCCCTGGAGTCTACCAAGTCTTGTAAAAAGTATTCCAATATCTTAGATGTTTAAAATATATTCTTTACCAACAACATTTCTTCTATGTCTAAATCACTGAATATGTATAGTATATATATTCTGCTAGGTGTGTATGTGGCACAGGGGAAGTGAGTATGGATCATAGGATTTCACAACACACTAGTCATCACCACCATATAGCTGGAAGACAACATTGGAATCAGGAGGTCACAAATTCAATCATTCAACAAATATATATTGAGTGCCTATTATAGGCTTATTGTTAGGTTGACTATACAAATGATTGGCCAGAATAGGACACTTTTGAGAATAAAAGGGAACACTAAAATAACTGAAATTATATAATTTTTGGAAATGAACTTATACTAGCATTCACATTAGTGACAAATACTTTCCTTCCACAAACTGAACTTCCAAAACTCTTACTTTGAGTCCATAAATTGAAAGAAAAAAATCAATTTTTTGGATTTAAAGATTTTTTATTTGCAACAGCTGATGATAGCATGATTTAACTAGGTGTAAAGTTCCGCCATTGAGCCAATCAATACATTGGCTGTGACTTTACTCATAGTATGTGAACAAGAAAACATGGAATCAAAATGAGCAAAATTAGCTTAGAATCTGTAATAAATAAGTAAAAACAGGGAGAAAACACAAACCACCCATACTGGAGAATTCCAAACAATTTATATCCTTAAAGAAATGAAGCACTCATTAAGTGTGGGTGTGTATAGTGACTTCCTTCCAAAGGTTACAGTGTGGAAAGAGTGTGAAAGAGTAAATCCATAGTGGAGAAACCTGACAACTACCTCAGCCAGGTGATTAAGATTAACAATAATAGTGATAAGTCACATTGATAGTATGTGATTGATGTGATGTGATGTGATGTGATGCGATGTGATGCGATGTGATGTGATAAAAATGACACTTTACTTCTGTCGTCTTCCTCCAAAAAACACATAACCACACTCTCTCTGATCATGAGGAAAACATCACACAAATCCCAATTAAGGGATATTCTACAAATACCTGACTAGTACTCCTCAAAAACACCTTATCAAAAACAAGGAAATTCTGGGGATGTCAGGATGGCTCAGAGGTTGAGCACTCGCTTTGTAGCCTCAGCGTCCATGGATCAAATCTTGGCCCCAGCACATGCAGACCCAAATGCTGAACTGGGGTGTGCTC
This sequence comes from Craseonycteris thonglongyai, assembly GCA_004027555.1. Taxonomy (NCBI): domain Eukaryota; kingdom Metazoa; phylum Chordata; class Mammalia; order Chiroptera; family Craseonycteridae; genus Craseonycteris; species Craseonycteris thonglongyai. The sequence goes on from PVKE010004331.1 coordinate 9,768, forward strand.
CCAGTTTGGTTCCCACTGGGGCATGCTTCCCATTTGGGAGGCCCCTGCCCTGCGCAGCCCCGCACCCACCTGTAGAATGAAACTAGATTGAAAAGTAATGACTTACAACTATGGGGACTGCTCTGGGCCCTCTCCACCTTGTCTTTCTCAAAATAAATAAATAAAAATAAATCTTAAAAAAAAAAAAAAATGGAAATTCCAAAAAACTGTCACAGTCAAGGGGACCTAAGGAGAACACGACTCCTCAATGTGATTTGGTATACTGGATGGGACCCTATAACATAAAAGCATATTAGGTAGAAAACTAAGGAAATCTGAATAAAGTATGGACTTTAGTTAGTAATAATATATCAATACTGGTCCATTAATTGTAATAAATGTACCACACTAATGTAAGATGCTATTATAATTATAGAGGAAACTAGGTTTAGAGTATATGGGAACTCTGTATTACCTTCATAATTTTTTGATAAATCTAAAAGTATTATAAAATTAAAATTTTATTTAAAAAGAGAGCAAGAAAGAGACATAAGAGACACATCAACCAAAGGCAATGTGTGGAATATTTAATCCCATTTCAAACTATTAAGGCACCTATGAAACAACTAAAGAAATTTTAAGCCTGACTGTGGTTATATTTTTTAAAGGATCTTTTGTCATAGGTAGGTAGATAGATAGATAGATAGATAAAGTATTTGTAAACAAAATGACTTTACTGAGATTGGCTTTAAGATAATGGGGAGAATGAAGTGGGAGGTACAAATGAAACAGATTGACAGTACATTACTTGCTGAAGCTGGGTGATGGGCACATGTTTTGTTTTTTCTCTATATTTCTCTATCATGCTTTCCATAATAAAAAGTTGAGCAAAAGAATTGAAGCCACCAAGTACAACTAACTCTCAAGGGGTTTCATGCTAAAGAGGAGTAGAGAAGTGGAGTAGTAACTGGCAGGGGAAAAAAATTATTCAAATTTTATTGTCAAGATATTAATACTAGACATATTAATAAATATATGTACATACCTTGTAGCTTGCAGATTTAATTCCATCAGGAACTTCATCCTGAAAAAGGAAAAATACCTTTATATAATTTTCATTCTATCTTCTGAAAAATATTTTAAATTTCTATTTAAAATATTGAAGTTATAGTATTTTTTAAACAGAAAGTTAGGCAGTTTTTATATTACTGCTTACAAGTAAGCAAAAAATTCTACAACAAATTATTCTATGATTGCTGATGACATATTACAGCATAGAAATGTAAATGATTAGATAGCTATTATTCCTTTCAATGCTCAAATAGTCCATATTTAGACACTAAGGGACCCACTAAGTGCTTACTTGGTATTTGCAACTTGTATCCTTTTGATATTACCCCAGGAATCTTTAGCAGCATTTTTTGTTTTCTGTTATGTCAAGATACTCCAACCTCATCTTGTATATTTCTTGTTCCAGCCTTAGAATCTCATTTGTTTTTTAAAGGAGCCCTTACTTATTTTCAGAGGAAAATGGTATTGATTTTTAGTCATGCATTGGCCACTTACTAACTATAGGACCTATCTGCCTATCATCAAACTGATGCTGTAAATACAGATAATGATGTATGTGGGAGAACTGTAAATTGAAGGGCCGATGCTAAGTATGCCCCTGAATTAGATTATATTATACCTGCCCAAAGGGAAGGACCCATATGTATAAAATACATATGTATAATTATAAGCTAATATATTTGGGTGGATAGACATTATTTATCTTTTAAAGGAAAAGTTTTCTCTCCATTGTGAAACCCGTTTAAGAAAAAAACCAGATCATTGGCATGAGAGGCACTCTGCCCCAGTTCTGCAGAAGCTTAAATTACTAGTCTGTCTCAATTTCTCATTACAAATTGCTCACTTTCACCTAATTCATTTTTCAGCATTTCTGTGAGTTCAAGTAAAGTAAACATCTGTCTTTTAGCATTTCTTAAATGCTAAAATGTTTGTTTTCTCTAGATTTTACAATAAAATGTCTCATCCTTAGTCTGTTAACCTGGGAATCAATAAGCTAGTACTTGATGATAAGCATCTCTGAGGTTTTCTGCCTCCCGCCAATCTTCATCTCAAGGTGGCATCGCCTAGTTCCATACTTCATTAACAGTAATCAGAAATAATTGCTGTTTCCAGATTCAAATTTTTAATAATTGTAAAACTATTTACTTGTGCCAGCTAATGTTAATAGCCCATTTAATGTATAATTACAATGAGATACCTTTATTATCTACCACATTTTTAGCATTTTAACAAGTCATAAATAAGTTATTCATAAATTTAGATTTTTTTTTTATATATATATATTTTTATTTATTTTTGACAGAGAGAGAGAGAGAGAGAGAGATACAGAGACAGAGAGAACTGAACTGGGGGAGCTCCCAGCTCAGCACATGGTTCTGCACGGGCTGGGGCCGGGACTCGATCCCAGGTTCCCGGGGCTGCAAAGTGAGCGCTTAACCCACTGAGCCTTCCCGGCTTCCCCAATTTAGATTTTCTTAACTATTTTTTCCTATTAAAAAATAAAAGTGCCAGAACTTATGAAGTAAAATGAAACATTTAAATTGATAATATCACTGTAATAATATGTTCATGCTTTAATCATAGTAACATAAGGTGCTGCATAAATTAATCCTTGCATTTTCAAATCAGGCAGTGATGTAACTAAAAACATGCTTCTCATTCATCTAATGATAAAATACTCTTAAATAATATTTTACATTTGCCCTCATTCCACATGCTATATAAGTCTATATAGCCATAACTGCTCAAAGTTTTACTATCACATTATACCCATAGGGATGGCTATTATCCAAAAAACAGAAGATAGCAAGTATTAGTAGGGATAATAACTGAAACCCTTGTATATTGCTAATGGGAATGTAAACATGTGGAGCCATTTTGGAAGACAGCATAGCATTCCTCAAAAAAATTAAACATAGAATTACTAAAAGATCCATCAATTTTAGGTCTGGGTTTATACCCAAAAAAACTAAAAGTGGGGATTCAAACGGAAATTTGTACACCCAAGTTCATAGCAGCATTATTCACAAAAGATTAAAGGTGGAAAAACCCAAAGGTCAATCAGGTAAATGAATAAACAAAATGTAATATACACATACAGTGGAATATTATTCAGCCTTAAAAGGGAATAAAATTCTAATACATGCTACAATATGGATAAAACTTGAAAACATTAAGCTAAGTGAAATAAGCCAGACACAGAAGGACAAATATTATAATGATTCCCCTTATAGAGATATCTAGAATAATAAAATTCATAAAGAAAAATAAAGCAGAATAATGGTTCCCAGGGGCTAGAAGGGTGGGGAAATAGAAAATTATTATTGTTTAATGAGCAGAGCTTCAGTTTGGGAAGGTGAAAAGTTCTGGAAATGGATAATGGTGATTGTTGCACAACAATGGAAGTACTTCATGCCAATGAATGACACACTCAAAAATAGTAAATTTTATGTTATGTATATTTTATTACCATAAAAAATAAAAATAAAAATATATACTTTTAATGGGAAAAAAGTCTTCATTGAAAAGTGTAAAATTCTCTGCTTTTAGAGTAGAATACTTCAAATTTTAATGCTCTCAGAATTCCTACATAAAATCAGGTATTTTGTCTAACCCCCTTCCCACCCAAGGAAATCCAAGGAAAATAATACCCCTAGAGAAAAAAAAAAATAGGAAGAATTTTGTTTATACCTTAATTTCACTTTACTATACTACAAACATAACTTTGTCTGGGTAAGATATAAGAAGAAAAACAAATACCAAGCCATAAGAACTATATATGCTCTTTGACTTATGATGGGGTTATATCCAAATAAGGTCATCATAAGTTGAAAAATATAGTTAAGTCAAAATGCATTTAATATACCTAAACTATTGAACATTGTAGCTTAGCCTAGCCTACCTTAAATGTGCTCAGACATTTACATTAGCCTATGGTTGGTCAGAATCATCTTGCTGCCACTGCCTAGCCTCTTAAGAGAGTATAGTACCGCATATCACTAGCCTGGGAGATCAAAATTTTAAATCAAAGTTCAGTTTCTACTGAATTCAATACTGTTTTCACACCATGGTAAAGTCAAATGGCCAATAATTGAACCATTTGTATTAATCTCACTAAGTAAAAGGATTATATTAACTCTAAAATTTAAATCCTGTTATTATGAAGGCACTATAATTCAAAAATGGTTTTAGATGTATTTGTGCACTTAATAATATATAAATATTAATAACATTTTATTTAGCCCAAGGATTAAAATATTACTTTAGTTATACTGGCCCATTATTTTTTTAATTGAAATTATTTGAAAAAAGATGTAGCCATATTTAAATGTATATACACATGGATGGTTCTTACAAACGGGCAAGGCTTGACAGCACAGTCTCTTCTTCCACACTGGTTGATATCATTCCAGAAAGGACACGGCCTCTTCAAGTTTACCTATACAAATAATAATTTTAAAAGTTTAAAAATAAACTGTAAACACAGAAAGTTTATAATTGACAATGTTGAATTATGATGCTATAACCTGGTAATGTTCTTGGCTGCAATTATTTTATTTCTTTTGCTTACCTGTTGTCAAATTCCAGTAATAACATATGAACGTGTAGCTGGTAAGTAAATTGCTAGACTTGATTAGAAAGACACAGACTTCCAATAAACAAATCCTAAACAGATGACAACTAGGAGCCAAAGTAGCTCAGATCATCTCAAATTCTTTTTAAGCAAGTAATAGTTAACAAAGTAAAAGGCAATTGTGAACTCACAACTACAGTTACATAATCCAATGATCAGGTTTTCCAAACTCTTTCAGTAGATATCTCAAGATATAATATGACAAGCGACTTGTTAAAATAATATAGGTCAGAATAAGGCATACAAATGAGTACAACCACTATGGAGGACAGTATGGAGATTCCTTAGAAAACTGAGAATGGAACTACCATATGACCCAGCAATACCCCTTCTGGGTATTTGCCCCAAAATTTTGAAAACCTTAGTCCGTAAAAACATTATGTACCCCCAACATTCATCACAGCTTTGTTCACAGTGACCGAGTCATGGAAACAACCAAAATGCCCTTTGATAGAGGACTGGATAAAGAAGCTGCAGTACATATACACAATGGAGTATTACTCATCTATAAGAAATGATGAAATACTCCCATTTGTGACAAAATGGATGGACCTTGAGATCATCATGCTAAGTGAAATAAGTCAAACAGAAAAAAACAAGAACCATATGATTTCATTCATATGTGGAATGTAAAACTGAAAGCAACAAAGAAACAAAAAATGATGGACACATTAATAGTTTAGTGGTTACCTGAGGGTAAGGGTGAGGAGGGAGGGGAAGCCAAATATATAGAGATGGAAGGAAAATTGACTCTGGGTGAACACATAATGCAACACATAGATGATGTATTATAGAATTGTACACCTGGAACCTATGTAATTTTTTTTTTTTTAAGATTTATTTTGTTGATTTTTGACAGAGAGAAACAGAGAAAGAGAGAGACAGAGAGAATGGGGAGGGCCCAGAGCAGTCTCCATAGTTGACATTAGTTTTCCATATAGTTTCACTCCACAGGTGGGTACAGGGCTGCGCAGGGCAGGAACTGGGCCGGGAGCCTCCCACATAGGTCCCGGCAAGAACTGAACTGGGGCACACCCCAGTTCAGCATGTGGGTCCGCATGGGCTGGTGCCAGGATTCGATCCTCGGTCCTCGGGGCTTCAAAGCGAGCGCTTTACCCGCTGAGCCATCCCAGCTTTCCCATCCTATGTAATTTTTACTAATCAATGTCACCCCAATAGATTTAACAATAAAATAAATTTAAAAGAATAAGCCATGCTTCTCAAAAATACTTATTTTAATTAATTGAAATGAATCTGATGGAGGAATTATGAATAACTCACGATTTTGATAACATTTAATAGTTGCTGTTCTGACTTCAGTTTAACCAATTAGTTTCTAACTCTTGAGTGCAAAACTCAATTACTGAAATTAAAATTATCCAATGGGTAGTTCCAGAATCACATGGTTCACACCTGTGAACTGAATTTTCCTAACACAGCCTCAATCAATTTTAAATCATTTAAATTTTAATTGATTTTAATTTTAAGCCACAGTTTTGAAGCTCATTAATGCCTAAGAAAATGTAATTATCCATTTAAACTTTAAGTATTCTTAAAAAATTAAAAATTAAAATACCTTGTAATATCTAAAGTAGTCACTCTCAAGAAGCTTTTGTAGTCTTGGGAAAAGCCTGTAGTTATTAAACTGATCAATGGTTTCAACATCACAGGTGCAATCATCCAAGTAACCACTAACCTGTTAGAAAGAAAATGAAATATTAAATTAAAATGTCTTAGATGCAATAGGGTTCTTTTTCTTTACATGGTTATGATGAAAGCCCTCTACTCAACAGACCCTTATCCTCCTTTCTTCCATAATTTTCTGAGATAGGGTAGGACAATAATCTAGTGATGCTATTGCTCTTACTATAGACCTAGAAGAATGCAGTGGATACTTTTTGTGGGGTGTACTGAGCTCATACACACCCATAGATTTGGGCCCCTGAAGCCACGTTTTACCCTGCCCACCAGCCCTGACGAGGAGTGGACATTTGACCCACACCAAGTCATGATCCCTTCTCCAGAAATCTGGAATAGAGACTAAGAAGGAGAGATGTCTCTCCCCATGCCTAGGCCACTAAACAAGTAAACTCAGGCCATATTCCATCATGTGAACTGAGGAGCACATGAGCCAGTGAGCAGAAAAAGGAAAGACTCTAAAAGATACACAAAGAAGCAGGGACAGAAGACAGAATATATGCTACCTGGATTACGTAGGGTTTTCCAGCTCCCACTTCTACCCATCTTTCCTTAAGCCCACTTACATTCCCATCCTTGGCTTTCCTGAGACTATATATTCTTATGATTCAGTTGTCTCTGTCTCTCCTTTACTTTCCTACAGGATATATAGATCAGAGGCAAGCTTGGTGAATGTGTAAAAAGAACTGACATTGAATTTATGAGACAAACAATAATTCATTATAAGGATCTAATTATAAGGATCTATAATAATTCATTATAAAGACATTTTTATAGGTTTGAAATGATGCTTAGAAATTACTTATCATTAGCAACACTGAGATAGTAAATTGTCCATAAAGCCAATCCTGATCTTCCAATGCTTAAAACTGATGTCTTAACTGTGTATACTAAGTCAAACTATTAAATCTACCTATACAAAGATAAGAATGGAAAATCTTATTATAATCAAACAATGTTATTAAATGGGAAACTAAAATTCTTAGATGTTTATTAGGGGCCAGGCAAATACCTAACAGAATTAAACATTGCTTTAAGTAACAAATACACCATGATTTAAATATGCATGTGCAGAAAAGAGATCATCATACTCTGGTATAAATATTTGCATCATAAACCACTTTTTTTTTTTTTAAGATTTATTTTTATTGTTTTTGACAGAGAGAGATACAGAGACAGAGAGAAGGGGGAAGGCCCAGAACAGTCTCCACAGTTGCACATCATTGTTTTTTCCACATAGTTTCATTCCACAGGTGGGCACGGGCTGCACAGGGCAGGAACTGGGCCAGGGTCTCACCTTGGTGAGAACCGAAATGGGGGCACTCCCCAGTTCAGCACATGGGTCTGCACAGGTCAGGGCCGGGATTCGATCCTCGGTCCCTGGGGCTGCAAAGTGAGCACTTAACCCACTGAGCCATCCCGGCTTCCCCCATGGATAGGGAAAACCAAAAAAGATACATAAATCAACTAGGTGAAAACATACAGCATACACCCACACCTCTCACCCCACGCCTGATCGGATGCGCGAGAGGACTCACCGAGGTCCAGGCTTAGGTGGGACACCCGTCCACACTGACCCTAGAACTCAGCCCAGGCCAGGGAGCAGAAGCACAGGAGGCTCGTGCCGCTCTTGGACAGTAGAGATGCAAAGATGTACCCCCTAGCCCCTCACCTGCCCGGGCGAGCGACACAGAGCGCAGAGCAGAGGCCAGAAGCACCGGGATGGGCATCACGCCCTCGCACACCCCTCACCTGGCAGAAGCACCTTTGCACGGCTGTGTCCGGGGGCTGCTGCTCGCCATGGCCCGAGCAGAGCAGCCACAGGGCGCCCAAGAGGCCGATCAGGAAGCCCCAGTGGCTGGCCATAGCTGCTCTTGCCGCTCTTCGCTGCACACCTCGGAGAACTCAGCACTAGGGTGCAGGCCGTGAGCCCACAGATGAAACCCGAGCTGGCCGGCCCCCGCCTGCGTCCCACCTTCGGGCCGCCTCCCAGGCCCGCCCTCTACTCTCCAGCCTCTCAGCAGCCTCCACCTCCCAGTGGAGCCTGCGGACGTGCCAAGTCGCCCGCACCCACCGCCCAGGGCTTCCAGTCGGCTTCCTTCCCCACGCGTGAGACTGATGAAGGAACCCGCTTCCCGGTTCCGCCTGCCAGCCGCAGCGCACCCCCGCCTCCTAACGCCTGGAGCCTGGAGACAAGGCCCAGATGGCCCGCCCGCAGTCTACACACCACAGTCGGGATCCTTCTCGCTCCTAGAGCCAGAGCAGAGCCGAAAGGGTCTGTCTTCCTGCAGGGCCCCGCCCCACCGCGCGCACTCTCGGCCAATCCTTCCGTATCTCACCCTACGAATTACGTGTCCCTAGTGTCCCAGGCAGAGTCTTGAAGCTGAAAGGGATGTTAGTGATCATCTAGACCAGGGCTACATATGTAATTTCGATTTTCTAGTAGTCACATCAAAAGAGCAAAAAGAAACAGGTGAAATTAACGCAACATGTGCAAAATACTTCAAAACATACTCCATTTTAAACTAGTCATAAAATATTTTACTTTTTTTTCTTTTTATCTTTGAAATCTGGTATGTATTTTATGTGAACTCGCCACATTCCATAGTCAAATGTGGCTCCATATGGGGCGGGGGAGGTGGAGACTACTCTCTTACACTATTGGAGGAAACAGGCCCAGAGAGGGGAGATGATGTGAGCCAGGACTGGGAGCTGGGTAGTGACAGCCAGGTACTCTGATTCCCAGCCATGGGACTAGTCTATCAGCTTTTTGTTTTTAAGGTGAAAATGGAAAACACAGTTCAAATATTTCAAATTATCCTTTTTTTTGTTTTGTTTTTTGGTAAACCTTAAAACAAACAAACCACAAGCCATCATTTAATGAAGTAGCAAAATAGGTATCATTTCTATTAGTTAAGAAAAAGAGGCATACATAGATAGTGTATTTACATTATTCAAAATCACACAGTATGGTAGAGGTGAAACTCAAACTTAGATATTGCTTACTTCAAAGTCCATAGCCTATGCTCTGTCCATCACTGCCAAGCAGACTGATTTATAACAAAAAAAAATCACCAACCAACTGAGATCTTGGAGGAATGGAGAAGCTTTAATATCTACAACATGCTACATGTAGGTACATACTAATACAACCTCCCTCTTTACCTGAAAACTTCTTTTCCATTATACGTGTACACAGATCCTATAATACTTGTTCACATAAGGCCAGACGCAGCTTCTTCACTTTCTCTTCTATGTGGTTTTCCTAGTTCCTTCTTTACCCAGCCCCAGTCTCTGAATGAATTCCAGTACAATAAATTTACTCTAGGCTAGACTGAGCTTGACATCAGACATATGAAGATGTATAAGTCACTGCACATGGAAGGACACCCCATGGAATTTAGTATGCAATCATTTGGTATTTTCTATTTCATGTTTCTACCACTGAAGTATAATCTCTTTAAACTCAAACAGAGATTATGTCTGTTGACACCCAAAGTTGGGGTTTTTTTTCTAAAGATTTATTTTATTGTTTTGACAACAAGAGAGATCAAGAGAAGGGGGAGGGCCCAGAGCAGTCTCCATAGTTGTACGTCATCAGTTTTTTACATAGTTTCATTCCACACAGGTGGTTGTGGGGCCACGCAGGGTGGGAACCGAACTGGGGGCCTCCCACATGCATGCCCCAGCCCCAGCCTGGGACCTGGGCAGGAACCAAACCAGGGGCAAACCAGGGGCTTCCCACATATGGGAAGCACACCCCAGTTCAGCATTTGGGTCCCCACAGACTGGGGCTGGAACTTGACCCCCGGACCCCGGGGCTACAAAGCAAATGCTCAACCCACTGAGCCATCCTGGCATCTCCCAAAGATCTTAACAAAGAGCTATTCTGTACACATTTATAAAATGAATGAGTATTTTTCATGTGGCCACAGTATTAATATCTGAAGATTAGGCCATCAAACTGAGAAACATAATATGAAAAGTGAAACTAAATGAATACCCGGTAAACCTTAAAATCACAGATGACTTCAATCTGAACATGAATCAGCTCTAGATTTCACACTGATGCAATACCCTGTAATTTGGAAGAGTTTAACAGTGTCAATGGTCTCAGGATGAAAACTCTATTCCAGAAAACTCAAACTCTTGCTCAGAACAAATTTCCAGTGAACTTATAATCGGGAACAATTACCATAGAAGACAACATTTTTTATTTTTATTTTTTTACTGTATTGTCTTTCTTTTTCTTTTTTTAAAGCTTTACTGAGGTTTAATTGACAAAATTGTAAATTATTTTAAGTGTATACTGTGGCGATTTCATGTACATATACGTTGTAAAAGGATTCCCCCCATTGAATTAACACATCCATCTCATGTATTTACCCTTCCCACCCCCTTTGGTGAGGATATTTAAGTTCAAATCTCTTAGCAAATTTTAGTTACACAATACAGTGTTATCAGATATAATCACGTGTTATACATTAGATCATCATAACTTTTTCATCTTATAATTGAAAGTTTATATCCTGTTACCAATCTCTCCCAATTTCCCCCAACCCCTGGCAACCACTTTTCTACTCTGTTTCTGTAAGTTCGACATTTTTTTTTTTTTTTTTATTCCACATATAAGTGATATCATGCAATATTTGTCTTTCTCTGTCTGGCTTATTTCACTTAGCATAATACCCTCAAGGCTCATCCATTGTTGTAGCAAATGGCAGATGTTCCTTCTTTCTCATGGCTCAATAATAAATAGTTCATTGTATATGTATACCACAATTTCTTTATCCATTTTATCCTTGCTGGACACTTAGGTTCTTTCCACACTTTGGCAATTACTAATAATGCTGCAATGAACATGGGAGTACAGATATCTCTTTGGGATCATGGTTTTGTTTTCTTTGGACATACACCCAGAAGTAGGATTGCCGGATCTTATTTTATTTTCTTGATACCGGTAATTATAATTTTTCCTTTCAGACTTGTAAAAGATTTTAGAATGTGTAAAATACACTTTATACATATGGTGTAACTATTACTGACATTTCCCTGAGAATCCTTCATGTCGACCTTTGTATGAGTTACATATTTCTTCAACTGTGCCTGCTCTGGCAACCATCTCACCTATGTGAAAGCCTATGGAATAACTGAGTAGTCTCTTAATAATTATTTAAGGAGCACCCACAGGATACGTGGTTCAACCTTTATTTCTTCAAGCCCAGCCTCCCATCTATTATAATGTTGCTAAACAACATTAAATTTTTTAGAGATGAACAAGGTTACAACCTTGTTATTCTAATACTAGTCATCATAACAACATGACTTTAACATACACAGCATTTCTTTTTTTTTTTTTTTTTTTATATTTATAGAGAGTAATTATTTCATCTTCAGTGTATATTTATTTCTATTTTACTTTTGACAGATAGAGAGAGAGACAGAGACAGAGACAGCTAGAGAACCGAACTGTGGGAACTCCCCAGTTCAGCATGTGGGTCCTGCCTGGGCCGGAGCCAGGACTCGATCCTCGGTCCTCGTGGCCTCAAAGCGAGCGCTCAACCCGCCGAGCCGTCCTGGCTTTCCCCCACAGCATTTCTTGATGAAATTCTGATTACTGTGCAGGAAACAGCTATTATTTTTTTTTTAATGACCAGACCAGAGCCAGAAACAGCTTGAGCTCAGTTTCTCAAAATGGGAATGAAGATTTCTGTGGGAAGCTTTCCAATACCTAAACATTATCTGGCCTTAAATAGACTGGATGGAAATAATTTAAAGAAAAAAAGTTGGTCAAGGAAAAGCAATATTATGATACACAGTGGAGGAAAGGCTAAGTAAAAACTTGAAATTTTGGTGCTCATATTTGATTAGATCTACTTATTTAATTAATAGTTGTTGAATATAAATGTGCACATGGTACATTGCTAGACTTTTCTCTCAAGATGCTTAATATCATCTGAGTTGGGGAGACATGCTACCTAAGCTCTGTCTTCACATTCTTTACTTCATGTTCCTGAAAGAGCAAGCTATTAATATATAGAGCAACTGACTTCACTTAGCTTCCCATTCACAGCTTAACCCACTGTGCAGCCTGGTTTCCAACTTCAGCCTCTTGAAATTCCTCTTCACCTGACATTCTTATTGCCAGCTCCAATGAACATTTTCATGACCTCATGAAATCTCTGCTGCATTTTGACAATGCTGATTCCTCCCTCCTTCAAGTAAATTCTCTATGTACCAAACACTCCAGATTCTCCTTATACTACTCTGATAGTATTCTCAGTCTCCTTCATGAGCCTCCTCCCGAGCCCACCTCTAAGATGTGAGTGGGTTCCCAGGATTCTATCCTTTGTTCAGTGCTCTTCTTCATCTATATTCTCCCCTGGAGAAACTTGCCCAGTCTCATGATTTTACTAGTAAATACCTCTTCCGTGCTGATGACTCCCAAATCTATTTTTCCTTGAGCTTCAAAACCCAACTGCCTATTGGACACATCTATCTGGTTTTCTCAGAAATGTTTGGCCACACGACCATCCATTATCTAGACACTTAGCAAGCAGAAAGCCATCCTTAGTTTCTCCTTCTCTTTCACCTCCCATGACCTATTGATAAACAAAGTCCTGCCACTTCTGTCTTCTTCCTTTCCATCTTAACGACCAAAGACTTAGTTTCAGACCTTATTGTCACTCACCTGATTTATTGCCACATTTCCTTAACTGATCACTCAGCCCTTAGACTTGTACCCTTTACAAAAACACCCTCCATGCTAGCCTGGTTTCTCAAAAATGTAAATATGACCACATCGCACCTCTATTTAAAATTTTAAATGCCCCTTATTGTCTGAGAAATCAAATTCAAGATTCTCAGCATGACATTCAAGGTCCCCATGATCTGGCCTCACCTACTTCTCTAGCTTCATCTCTAACACCTCTCTGCCTTGGAGTCAGTGAAATGTTAACAATTTCCTACATAGACCTTATTTCTAGCCTCCAAGTCTTTGCTCACCCTGTTTCCTCTCCTGAAATGTTTTCTTCCCTGTCCCACACTCATCTCCCTCACTTTATTGGCTACCTCCCTAACCTCTCCCTCCCCTGTGGTTGGATTAGGTTCCTTCTTTTTGGGTCCATAAAGTCATATAATCTGTGCTTACCACATGGAATGAAATATACATTTATTCATAGGTTTTCCCCATTCAACATATGGGTAGGGAACTTGCCTTGGTAGTCTCAGGTTTCCCAGCATTTAGCATTGTGTATGTGCTTCACAAGATGACTTCTGACTGAATTAATGAGTGTATAAATAAATTAACTAACAAATTTGAAAAGATAACAAGCCTGAGATGTCACAGGGAATGTGTGATTATGATTCAAACAAATGTTATAAGCTTAGACTCAGAAGCAAAGTGAACATTTTGGGCAGAAGTAATTGTGGAGGAGAGAAAGGATATAATAAAATTGGAATTGACAAGAGAAAATTCACAAAAGGTATGAATGTGAGAAAACTGATGACATAGTAAAGCCTCAATTAACAGTTGATTCATTAGGAAAAAAATAAAACAAATTTATCTAAAGTTAATTTAAAAAATATTTTCAGATCAGGATTATCAAATCAAGAAACAAAAGTGGCTACAAACCTAGGGACTCTTAGTGTACTTCCAGGGACAGAGGGGTGGGAAGAGAGATTTCTGAAATGAAAAAAGGTAGATTAAGTGAGGTCCTTCCATGCTGAATGTTAAAGCTCTTCCCCTACCTCCATCAAAATACCTGTAACGCTCAGCTCCAAAAACTGCAAACTTTATATACACCTGCTTTCCATTTACCCCATCACCTCTAATCTCCTTCTCTACCATTCTATAAGGAGGTAGAGAATTCTTCCAGGAATAAACATAGCATTAAAAAAAAAAAAAAAAAAAAAAAAAAAAAAAAAAAAAAAAGAGCTGGTTCCTCCCACTCATACATTCAGAATTCTACTACCTTTTTATTTTGGTACCTCATTCACTCTGTGACCAGAAAACCAAGGTTCAGCAGATTATTAAGGAAAGGTTTCATGAAACAGAACGACCAAAACATATAGGAAAAGAAAAAGGAAAGAGAAAACAAAGGAGGGAGAAAGAAAGACCAAACAAACAAACAAACAAAAACCCCAGCTCTAATCAATATCATCCAAGACATAAAAGCAGGTTTTATAAAAAGGAACAACCAGAGGACAAGAAAGAGTTCTTAGAAACTAAATATATAATAGCCAAAATAGAAAATTTCAACAGAAACATTAGAAGAAACATTGAGGAAATTTCCTAGATATGGAATAAAAGAACAGAGGTAGAAATAGATGAGAAGAGATGGAAAAAATAGAGGGATTAATTCAAGGAGAACAGAGTCTGACTAATAAGGGTACACTGAGAGATCATGAGAACAGAGGAGAGGATAATTTTAGAAGTAATTCAAGAACATAGGCAAAATTGAAGGATGCCTATGTACACTGAGTGCCTAGTTCTATGGGTGGAAAATGCCCCTAACAGAAAACTTTTCAGAAAGAAAACCAAAAAACCTCATTTCTACAAAGAATTGAGAAATCAGAAGAGCAACTACAGAAGCACTGGCAGCTACAATAAAATAGAGCAAGGCCTTCAAAATTCTGACAGCATTCTATAGCCAGCTAAACTATTAGTCAAATATGAGAGTAGAATTAAGATATTATTAGATATAGATAATAACATACATCTGTAAGTCCTTTCTTAGAAAATTGCTGAGAGGATATGATCCAAACAAAGGAGCAAAACACAAATGAGGACACTTGGGTATCAGAAAAGAAAAGACAGCACACAAGAGAGGAGTTAAAGAAGTTGTAGAAAAGAGCTGTGCAACAGCCCTAGAGAGCCCAGAGGAGGGCAAGAAGCTGGAGGCCTCCAAGAATGTGTCTGCATAAAACGTAGGCCTGGAGGGATACCTGATATGACTGACTTTCTGAAAAACATTATTCAGAGGAAGTTTGCAATTACATTGTAAAATGGGAAAGAAAAAGTGATTTAAAAAGAAGTAATGGGGAAGCCGGGATGGCTCAGTGGGTTAGGCGCTCACTTTGCAGCGCCGGGGACCGAGGATTGAATCCTGGTCCCGGCCCGTGCGGAACCATATGCTGAACTGGGAGCTCCCCTAGTTCAGTTCTCTCTCTGTCTCTGTATCTCTCTCTCTCTCCTCTGTCAAAAAAAAAAAAAAAAAAAAAAAAAAAAAAAAATATATATATATTTAAAAAAAAAAGAACTAAGCACAATTTAAAAATGAGGCAGCTTTTATTTTTTATATACAAATGAGGTTTTTGTTTTGTTTTATTTATTATTATTATTTTTTTAGATTTATTTTTTTATTTTTTATTGTTTTTGACAGAGAGAGAGAGAGACAGAGACAGAGACAGAGACAGAGACAGAGAGAGAACTGAACTGGAGGAACTCCCCAGTTCAGCATATGGGTCCGCACGGGCCAGGGCCAGGATTCCATCCTTGGTCCCCGGCGCTGCAAAGTGAACGCTTAACCCACTGAGCCATCCCGGCTTCCCCCATGGCAGCTTTTAATTCCATGAAGTTCAAAACAATTTTACAATAAAGCAGATGTAACTTTAGTATATTGCTTGACTTAACGTAGTTCCAAAGTAAGCCAAATATTGCATAGTGGTTTAACCAAAACTTGTATATCTTGTTGTACATATAGAAGATGAAGGCAGGAAAAGTGGGGATCCAATGTGACATATGGATGTTAAATTCTTATGAGGAAATCAAAAAATAAATCCTAAAATTGATCTATGAAGAAATAGCAGTATAAGCATATTATTTAGAAAGATGGAGGTAAATATAGATGAAACATGCTAAAAAATTGAGGAATGAGACACATGGGTAGAATAGGGTGGAACAATGGACTCCTCTTTTTAAATCTCAGACTTATAGTACTTAAAAAAACTATCTTTGTGTACTTTGATTAAAGAAGAACATTTTCAAGAAGCCTAGGAATTTTAACTTCTGTTCCTATGTCAGCATCTTACTGCTTAGCCATAGACATATTCAATTAAGTGCACTCTGGTACATATTTGAGAGTAGATATTTGGGATGAGAAATTTCTAAAAACTGGAGTGTTGTGGCTGATATATGAATTAAAGTAGTTGCTACTTACCTGTCTGGTACTATTTCCCAGTTTCTCTCTAGAAAAAAATATCAGTTCCTGGTTATTTGTCACTGGATAACAAATTACCACAAAACCTAATGGCTTAAAACAACAAATATTTATCATCTCACAGTTTTTGTGGGCCAGCAATTCAGAAGCAGCTGAACTCAGTTGCGTGACTCAGTCTGTAATGATGTTGTAATCAAGAGTAGGGCTTCAGTCATCTGAAGGTTTGCCTAGGACTGAAGGCTCTGCTTCCAAGATGGCTCACTCATTCACATGGTAGCTGGCAGGAGGCCTCAGTTTCTCCACTGTCATGTGGGCCTCTCCAGAGATCTGTTGATGTGTCCTTGTGGCATGAGAAGAGAAGGGGGAGGGCTCAGAGCAGTCTCCATAGTTGTACGTACGTCATTAGTTTTCAACATAGTTTCATTTCACACAGGTGGATACAGGGCCACACAGGGTGGGTACAGGGCCACACAGGGCCTCCTGCATGGGAAGCACACCCCACTTCAGCATATGGGCCTGCACGAGCTGGGGCTGGGTCTTGATCTTCAGACCCCGGGGGCTGCAAAGGGAGTGCCCAACCCTCTGAAGCTCCATTTCTTGAACTGAGAAATATTAAGGAATTTGTGTACATATTTTTAACCACAACAGCCATCTGTGCTAAATTATAGGTAACTAGATGAGGCGACTCCCCTTAAATAATTTTTTGAAGATTTAAATCTATCTCATTACTGTTCATCATGACATCACTTTTAATAACCTTCCCCAAAACAAGATAGCCCTTTCTTTCTCACATCTCTTTCACTCTGTAATATTGTAAGTCCCTTCAATACTGATGACATTTCTGAGTCTTTCTGTGTCTCTCCTTACCTATCAGAGTCTGACATATTCACAAAATTGTTCATTCAAAAATTTATATATATAACCATCTTCTTGGGTCACAGTAATGAGCAAGAAATGGTCACAGTCATTTCTTGGAGCTTATAGTCTACTGGGAGTACACTAAGTGTTTAATTATGCTTATAAATGTATAATTACAATTGAGCTACATTTTCTGATGGAGAGGAATAAAGTCTTATGGTTGCATATAAAAAGGAACAGGGTTGTTTTGGTGTTGACACAAGGAAAACAGACAGGAGGTTCATCTGAAGTTGGAATTTTGCCAAATGGGTGAGAGAAAAAGAATACAAGTCAAGGGAGTTTACAATATTGGTGTGTTATATTGAAATAATAAATAAGCATGTGCTTGGTATTTATTGAACTGAACCAAAATGAGCTGTCTTTCTCTCTCTGCCTCATCCTCTTTTCTTTACTTTCTAATGTCAGAAGTGATATATTTTAGTAGGGATGGATTAGTTTGGCCAGCTGAGTGGGAGAAGGGACTATTTCTGCTCAGTGTATCTGCCTTGTTCATCATCTGCAGTAATACCCAGTTAGATCTGGAAAAACAGAATAGAATATTCAAATACACATAAAATTTTTCCTAATAAATTTGAAAATATCTTTTATGTGACTTCAGTAATTTAATTCACATAAGTTATTTATTTTTTTTTTTTAAAGATTTATTTATTGT
Source organism: Craseonycteris thonglongyai (assembly GCA_004027555.1). NCBI lineage: Eukaryota > Metazoa > Chordata > Mammalia > Chiroptera > Craseonycteridae > Craseonycteris > Craseonycteris thonglongyai. The sequence goes on from PVKE010004331.1 coordinate 27,880, forward strand.
TTTTGACAGACAGAGAGATACAGAGACAGAGAGAAGAGGGAGGGCCCAGAACAGTCTCCATAGTTGCACATCATCGGTTCCTCCACATAGTTTCATCCCACAGTTGGGTGCGAGGCTGCACAGGGCAGGAACTGGGCCGGGGTCTCGCCCCGGTGAGAACTGAACTGGGGGCACTCCCCAGTTTAGCATATGGGTCAGCACAGCCGGGGCCGAGATTCGATCCTCGGTCCCTGGGGCTGCTAAGTTAGCACCTAACCCACTGAGCCATCCCGGCTTCCCCACATGTTTAAATTACATGTATGTGAATATAGTTATTTAAACTGAAACATCCAGGGCCCTGGATAAGATGAGATCAAGTAAACTCTATTTGGGGAATTTGACTAGTTTTATTGGAACAACAATACATTCTCCCCAGGAACAATGCTGGGAATACGTACAGCAATGGGAACCTGTACTGCAAAAACTAAGGACATTACTACCCTTTAAATAATCTAAAATAACACTATTAAATGCTTACTATCTGCCAGACATTATGTTAATAGCTATAAGCACACTATCTTATACTCACAGCATCTCTATGAGATAGGTACAATTATTATGCTTATTTTTATAGAGACTGGGAGATTAATTTGTCCAAAAGCACAGAAATCTGCAAGACAGTTCTATAAGACTTCAAATTCCTGACTCAGCCTACTTCGGCATCTTTCAGCATCAGATACCCCACATCTCCACAATTCATCCCCTTCTTGTCTCATTGGCTTCCTTTCTGTTCCTGAAAATGAGTCAAGCTCTTTCTCACCTCAGTATCTTTGCACTTGTAGTTTTTGTTTGGAAGTTTCTCCAGTTTGCTGCATTGCCTGACTTCTTACCTGAGAATTTATTCTCCTCACCTTACTCTATTATAACATCATGTTTTATTTCCACTATAGTATAGTATTTATTACTCTGAAATAATTTTTTTTTTCATCCAGCCATCAGATTGTATCGTTAGTACCTCATTCACTGAATGAATAAATGAATGAAATAGCCTACTACTCTATACCTGGAGGTCTTGGACAGTACTGTTATACTGATCGGCCACGGGAAGTATATACAGAGAGAGACTGCACATTCTGTACGTCACTCCCATCTCAGTTTATTTCATATAAGGCCTGTGGTAGATTCAGGACAGCAAGTGACTTAAGAATACCCAGGCCTCTTAGGGTACGACCAGGATAACAGCACCCTGCTTTACCCAGCCCAACCTGCAGGGGACAGTGTGGCCGGAGGTCTTCCTTGCACGCCAGCGTCCTAGGTGAAAGACGCCGAAATAGGAGAGGTGGATAGAGAGGCGAGACTAACCGGAAAAGGCGGGGTCATCCACGAACCCGCCCTTCCAGGGAGGCTCTCCTCCCTCGCCCCGCCTCTTTCCCCGCCCCGTCGGCCATGGCCATTCCCGGCATCCCCTATGAGCGACGGCTTCTCATCATGGCGGACCCCAGAGATAAGGCGCTTCAGGACTACCGCAAGAAGCTGTTGGAGCACAAGGAGATTGACGGCCGTCTCAAGGAGTGTGAGTGCACCTTTCTTTCCACATAATCTTGTGCCTGGATCCGCTTCTGTCTCTGACAGAGCGGAGGCCTTTGGCCCAGCCCGACAACCGAGCCCTGACGATGGTAAGGCCTCGTTCCGAGGACAAGGCGCTTTGTCATCCGGCCCTGAGATTGGGAAGCAGAACCTCTTCGGGCGTGGAAATGACCCAGGCTGGTCCAGATAACAGAACAGTCCCAGCTCTGAGACAGAAGAGAAAGTGGACTGGAGGAGGCATGGGAAAGAAATGGGCCAGGGATGTTTCCCAGGTTGGGTCGCAAGGAGGGCAGTGTTTGCAGAGTCGAGGGACCCGTGTTAAGGGAAGAGGCTTGAGTCTAGGAAGTTCAGGTAAGAGTTGACTCGGGGAGTTGGCTTGCTAGTGGAGTGGAAAGCCAGACGCTTCCAGTGAGAAGGAATCAATCCATCGGTCATGATAACCTTCCTCGTCTTTTCTCCTGTTTTGAGTTGTCTGTCAGACACATAAGTTTCCCTTAACCTCTTGAGCTAAAAGGGCGCTTATAGGGAGGGGGCATCAAATATATGATGGTAGGAAGAGAACTGACTGGGTAGTGAGCACACAATACGATGCAGAGACGATGTAATGTAGAATTGTACACCTGGAACCTATGTAATTTTTACCAACCATTGTCACCCCCGTAAATGTAACAATTAATAAAAAATAAATAAAAGGACACATATTTTTTCATAATGCACCTTCACTGAAAAGCTGAGTGGTTTAATTAAATGAAGGAGTACCTTAACTATATATGTAATTCTACAGAGCACTGCACCTTTGGACCTCATATAGGGCAGAAAGCCAGAGAGTAATAATATGAGTAGGTGAAGAGATGAGGAAGGGTCCAACTTTTATCATGTGGATTTGTAGTTGCAAATCCAGAAGTGTCAGTGTGTCAATATCTGTTAGGTATGTAATACGTGCTTAAACAACTAAGTATTGCCCATTAAAAAAATTAAAAGATGATACTTTGTGACATTTTATTTTTAAATGTGCCCCCTACAGACAGCATTATTTCTCTTGTGGTGTGTTAATAGTGAATATAAAATATATGTAAAGTGAAATAGACTTAAGTAAACGTAAGTAAAGTGAGATTTAGTAATTTAAACTCACTGAGATTATTGTTAAATTTAAAATGTTCAAATTATATTATTTCAGTAAGGGAACAATTAAAAGAACTTACCAAGCAGTATGAAAAGTCTGAAAATGATCTGAAGGCCCTACAAAGTGTTGGGCAGGTAAGTAATGGAGTTTGGGGTATAAGGGCTGATGGTAATCGCTTTGTTTTTTAGCTGTTGTCAAAAAATAATGCTTTTTCTTTCTTAGATTGTTGGTGAAGTTCTTAAGCAATTAACTGAAGAAAAATGTAAGTGGATTATATTATTAATAAAGAAAAAAAGCATACTCCCACCACCAACTTTTGAAATACTTATTCTGATGACAGTAGTGAAGGTAGATGCTATTCTTGCATAGGCTTAATTTTTTTTTTAAACTATATATTGTCTTAGAGGACAGAAATAAAACTCAACCTGCTATCAATGTGGGTATATTTATTTTTTACTTGCTATTTTTCAGTTGTTTCATTTTCTTTCTGTAGTCATTGTTAAAGCTACAAATGGACCAAGATACGTTGTGGGTTGTCGTCGACAGGTAACTCTTTATATCTTATGGTGCTTTACAAATGTCAAGGGCACTTTCATATAAGGTATTTCATTCTTGAGGTAAGCAGCTCTGGCATTATGCCTGTAACTCCCAAAGGTGTTTGTTCAGCTATAACAAATTATTAGCTAAACCTAAACTCAGACCTTTGACTCCTGATATTTTCTATTTTCTCCTATATCTAATTGCCTCAGTCAACTCTACACTCTTAGAAATCAGACTTTTAGAACTGGAAAATATCTCAGATCAATTTATTTTAATGTCTTTTTTGATGCGTGCTTAAAAGGATTCGACCCTATCAATTACCTATGTTTTACATTTAGACATTACAAAATGTTACTTTACTATAATCTATGTTTATTTTCTATGGGTTCATTTATATTAGAATAGGCAAATTGAAATAACTTCATATTTCATTTTGCAGTCATCAAAAATGCCACAAATGGCTTTGAATCATTTAGTAGCCTCTGAAGCCAATTTATGTTCTACCCTATTCTTTAGGAAGTAACCTTGGAGCATAGTTGCAAATTCACCGAGAAGAGCTTTCTCCAAGTATTTGATACAACAGGTTTTAAAACATTGATACAACATGGTTGTAGTATGGAATTTAACCCAGGGATTAACTCTAATCTTAGGATTTTGCCTAGCATATAAGTGAGATGACATTTTCTAAATCAAAATATTAGCTGCCTAGTCTGACAAAGAATTTTTATGGACCTTTCAGGGCCCTCTGAATGCTAAAAGCTGGCATTTCTAAGATATTCCATGGTTGTATGAGGGCAGGAGAGTATTTGAAAATTGGAAAACATTTAAAAAGCAAGAGTATATATTTCCTATAGATGTAAATGTTGAAATAGCTACACAGTGATTTCTGCTTAGCTCTTTTTCAAGTACCTCACATACGGTCAGTATTTTAAAGCTTAATCTTTTATATTAAATCTAGTATTTTACCTGTCTCCACTTCATTTTAATTGGCACTAAATCTTAAATTTAGAGCTCTTTGCAAAATCTTGTAAAAAGGGGATCCTGGGATGGCTCAGTGGGTTAAGAACTCGCTTTGTATCCCTGAGGTCTGAGGATTCAGTCCCGGCCCCAGCCCATGCGGATTCATATGCTGAACTGGGGTGTGCTTTCATGTGGGAGGACCCCCAGCTCTGTTCCTGCCAGGGTGAGCTTCCATGTAGGATACCCCAGTTCATCCCCCGGCTTTCAGAGGTGTGCTTTCCATGCAGGAAGCCCCCTGCGTGGTTCCCGCCCTGAGTGGCTCTGCACCCACCTGTGTGGAATGAACCTATGTTGAAAACTAATGACATACAACTATGGAGACTGCTCTGGGCCCTCCCCCTTCTCTCTCTGTCTCTGTCTCTATCTCTCTTTGTCAAAAACAATAAAATAAATCTTTAAAAAAATATATTCTTAAAAAATCCTGTGAAAAGTTAGCAATTCATATGATTCTGAAACTATATTAAATAGTGGGCCTTTGAAAAGCAAAATACTAAGGACCATTCCTTCTTCATAAACAAGGCCATTACCACCTCATACTTTGTATATTAGTGATTTCATATTTTCTGCTGAGATTGCAACCAAAGGGCATTCTTTTGTGGGACAGATGGAAATAACTTTGAATTACAACTTTTATTGGTATTGTCCTGTTGGCATGGTGTTTATAATGTAATATTAGTGCTGTCTAAATAGAACACTATTGTTAGAGAGTTATTCCCCTTTTTAAGTATTTATGTAGCTCCTTTTGTTTTACAAAATTAGCTTGACAAAAGTAAGCTGAAGCCAGGAACAAGAGTTGCTTTGGATATGACTACACTAACTATCATGAGGTAGGTTTCTTACTCTATTTAGTTTACCTTTATTTTCAGAGGGAAGATTTTAAATATATATATTTTGAGATCACTGAATATTTTGCTACTTTTTCCTTTTTTAATAATCCTTAAACATATTTTTCTAAAATCACCTACAGGTGCTTAATAAAACAAGTCATTTATACTCTATCTGTAGGCTGAGAGAAAGTGCATCTTCTAAAAGAAAAATACATACCATATCATTACAGATATTTGCCAAGAGAGGTGGACCCACTGGTTTACAACATGTCTCATGAAGACCCCGGGAATGTTTCTTACTCTGAGATTGGAGGGCTGTCAGAACAGATTCGGGAATTAAGAGAGGTTGGTAGTTTATGCTTCGTTTCTTTAAACTTGATAATAAAGAGTATTGGAGGAATGCCAGGATAGCTTGCTCAGTGGTTGAGTGCTTGCCTCACAATTCTGAGGTCTGGGGTTTGATTCCTAGCCCCAGCCCCTGCAAACCCCTTATGCTGAAATGGCACAACTATTAACCACTGGGATGGCTTGGGGAAAAAGTTCTCACTTCCTATGTGGGAGGTCCCTGGTTCAGTACCTGCCCCCACATCCACTTGTGTGAAATGAAACCATGTCACAACTAATGTTGTATAACTGTGGAGACTGCCCTGTGCCCTCTGTCCTCTCTCTCACAATAAAATTAATCTTTAAAAAATAAATTAATAAATTAATTAGATACATAGTATTGGTTATAAGATTCTGAAGGGAGAAAGGGGGTGAAATATTATGTTCAAATAGTGGTTACTGAAAATTACACATTTAATATTCTTGCTTAGAGAAGAATAGCACTGCATTTCTATCTGTGACAATTATAGGTGTTAATTTGGAGGAAACATGGTGTTAGAAAAATCCTCTTTTTGACAAAGAAGAAAAAACTAAGAATAATTGATATAATCTAATGCCCGTGCCATCTGTGATTTTGATTATGCTACATTACTTGGATCAGAGCACATTTGAATAATGTGTATAATATAGTTTTCCCCATATCCTTATTAATAATATTAGCTTCTCACTCTTATAGTAAAGTTACCTGTGCCTTAACTATTTTACTTTGATGGAACTATTTGCTGCCATTTAAGAAAAATACTGGTTTTAAGATGGCTTAAGCCTTTTAAGCTTAGGTGAACAATCTAATCAAGATTGCTTTGCTTCAGAGCACAGATGACTTCTTTCTTTTTTTAAGATTTATTTTATTTGAGAGAAGGTAAGAGAGAGAAGGGGGAGGACCCATAGTAGTCTCCGTACTCATGTATCATTAGTTGTGACATAATTTTCATTGCAAACAGGTGGATGTGGGGCCACCTGGGACAGAAACCAAACTGGGGCCTCCTATATGGGAGGTGAGAACCTTCGCTGCCATCCTCACTGTTACCAATTGTGCTGCACAGTTCAGCATATGGGTTTGCATGGGCCAGGTCGGATTGAATCCCCAGACCTCGTTGCAAGACAAACACTCAACCTGCTGAGCTATCCTGGCAATCCACCGATGGCTTCTTTTTTTTTTTTTTTTTGAAAGCAGAGTAAACTTTAATTAAAACATATCAAGAGAGGAACAGGACAAGCCAAAAGAGGCAAAGGTCCCGATTCAGATGGCTTCTTAACTATTCTCTTTAAAGCAAATTTTTTGTCCTATTGATTTCATCCTAATTTAGGATGGAAATATTTGGGAATGAATGAGGGTAGTCAGAATGATTTGCATCATTTGATTTAAGCCCTAATGAAGTAGGTTTCAGAATTTAGTACATTAAATTTTCTGGTACTCTATTAAAGATACAGGCCCTCTGGTACTTTTATTAAAGATACAGCACTGCATGGTTTTGATGCAGCAGATTGGGGGTAGGACAAAGGAATTAGCATTTAAACGGACATTCCAGGTAACTATGAAACCAAATTGTTTTTAGACCATAATTGAGAAAGCACTGACCTAAGCATAAATTAAAACCTATCCTGGGGAAGCTGGGATGGCTCAGTGGGTTAAGCGCTCACTTTGCAGCCCTGGGGACTGAGGATTGAGTCCCTGTCCTGGCCCCTTGTGGGCCCATGTGCTGAACTGGGGAGTGCCCCCAGTTCAGTTCTCACCAGCCCAGCCAGGTTCCTGCCCTGTGCAGGCACATGCCCATCTGTGGAATGAAACTATGTGGAAAAACCAATGATAATGCAACTATGGAGACTGTTCTGGGCCCTTCTCTCTGTCTCTGTATCTCTCTGTCAAAAACAATAAAAAAATCTTTAAATTTGTGCATTTTATGTAAATTCTGCCTCAATGTAAAAATTATACTACAAAAAAAGCAGTTCAGCAAAAATATAAATCAAAATATCTATACTATTTTGCACTTGGGAATACAACACAGAATAATTATTACATGGGGAAATTTGGTAAGTTATAATTTCCACTAAGAGAAAAGGTGTATAAAATTTTCATGTGTTGGCATTTTGTCATAACAGCCTTAAAAGAACTTCATATTCTTTTCTCAATGGCCTAAGGCTAATTCAAGTAAAGAAAACTGAAGAATAAAACAACTGAGTGTTTGCCCCAAACCTAAAAACTTTATAGAGCAGTAACTTGAGAAATAAACTTCTCTTTAATACTAGTTGTGCCCATAAAAGTTTGACTAAGACAAGTCAAAGTGTAAGAAATCAGTTTTCTGGAGTGTATGCAGATGGAAAAGGGTACTTCTTGTGTATGTGAGCTGTATATGTGTGACAGAGAGAGAGAAAGAAATAAGGATTCTTTCAGCTCTTATGGCTGATGCAGCAAATCACTAAAAAAGACATTTCACAGTTCCATGAAGCACTTGTTCTTTCTTTGTTGACCTTTCATTAACTACAAAGTGAGAAGAATAGAATTTTTTAAAGATTTATTTTTATTGCTTTTGACACAGAAAGAGAGATACAGAGACAGAGAGAAGGGGGAGGACCTAGAACAGTCTCCATAGTTGCATATTGGTTTTTCCACAAGTGGGAGTGTGGCTGCACAGGGCAGGAACTGGGCCGGGGTCTCACTCCAGTGAGAACTGAACTGGGGGCACTCCCCAGTTCAGCATATGGGTCCACATGGGCCGGGACAGATTCGATCCTCAGTCCCCAGGGCTGCAAAGTGAGCGCTTAACCCACTGAGCCATCCCGGCTTCCCCAAAATGCACCAATTTAAAATGTATACATTTTTATGTTTTTTGACATGTTATATGCCTATGTAACTATCACTGTAATAAAATGTGATTTATTAAAATAACCGGTTACACACTTTTAATTAAACTAAAAATATTATTTAAAAGTTTTTAGATATAAGAGATATTTTAAATTTACCTGAAGAAAATCCTCTAATATAAATACCGGTAGTTTTACATAACATGGAATTCTTCATTATGAATTATAATGTGCATGCCTAACTATGTTGGTATTTTACTTAAAATATTTGAAATGACATCGAAATATTTACCAACTGTTTAAGAAACATGCAACTTCTTTTATAGGTGATCGAATTACCTCTTACCAACCCAGAATTATTTCAGCGTGTAGGAATAATACCTCCAAAAGGCTGTCTGCTATATGGACCACCAGGTTTGTGTTGAATTATTACTGTCCCAGTAATAAGTGAATGAATTAAGGAATACAAAAATAAGATGGAAATTTAATGTAGGCAATTCCAACCTCCTTTCTGGTCAGAGTAAGGAAGGGATAGGAGAGGTGTGTTTACTCTTTTCTCAGTGTGCTTAGAACTCTTGTACCTCATAGGATATACAGTTGACCCTTCAACAAGTCAAAAATCCTCATATAATGTTTGACTCCTCCCAAACTTACTACCTTTGGTATCTCCTCAGGGATTGGTTCCAAGGACCCCCGCAAATATTAATACCATAATCCATGGATGCTCAAGTCGTAAAATGGCATGGATCAGTGAAATAGTCCTTCGCATGCACAGATGCTCTGTTGTGGATCAAAATCGAAAACAGTATTTATTGAGGTGGGGGGGAAATCCACATATTAGTGGACCTGTGCAGTTGAAACCCATGCTTTCAAGTGTCCATTGTATATCTTAACATGCCATGTGTTTCTAGTATAATGTTTCTATGTGATTCACAGACCTCTGGATGTCCCTGAGACATTTTCAGGGAGTTTGCAAGGTCAAACTTATTTTTAATAATATTAACATTTTAGTGGCCTTTTTCACTGTGTTGATATCATCTGTGCTGATGGTGTACATGCCATAGTATCAATTAATTATGTCAGTGGCATGAACTGGTACCAGTAGTCATTGTGTTCTTGACCACGCACACTTGCAGTATTAAAAAAACAATTCTAATTGTACTTTTAATATCCTCGGCCTTGGTGAAGCAGTAAAAGTTAATTTTATTAAATCTTGATCCTTGAATAACATCTTTATTTGGTGTGATGAAATAGAAAGTACATATAAAGTATTTCTGTTGCATTTTGAGTAGGATAGTTAATCTCTTGTGCAATTATTTGAGTTGCTGCCTGAATTAGCTGCTTTTCATAGAATACCATTTTTACTTGAAAGGATAACTTACAAATAATCTATGGTTATCATACTGATTATTGGTTATTCTGACTGATTATTGGTTATCTACCGTAATATACATTTTTCAAAAATGAATAAAATTAGCCTGTAAAAATATTAAAACAACTGGCACCATCTGTAGCCAGTGATTAAATTTGAGCTTTGAAGTGAAAATTACAGTTTTTGAAAACTTAAATCTGACACTGAGCTTGACAGCTTTCTAATATGTTAATACTTAAAATGATGGGAATTCGTGATTATATTAACCAATGTGATTTTTAAAAATATTGTATAATGAAAAATGCCAACATTTGGAACCAGTAGTTTCCAAATAGCCAATACTTGATATATACAACATTATCTTGCCATGGGTAGAAGATCCATTTAGTGTGCAGGGTAGACCAGTGGATTTTAATGTAACAAGTCTTCATTGTAGTCTATTTAGTAAATAATGTTTAGTATATTTCTATGGGTTTTTCATTGAGTGCTTTAAATAAAATTACAAGAGATATATTGAATAAAATTTGAAATTTGAATATTGAAAGTAGAAGTGCTTTGGAATTTTCCATGGAAATTTTGTTTAGGATTTAGCTTCCATTTTTCAAATTTACTATTCAAAGCATTATATATATTTTTTTATTGTTAAATTTAATGAAGTTACATTAGTTGGTAACAATTAGATAGTTTACAGATGTACAAGTCCACATCATATTCAAAGCATTATATTCTTAAAAGGCTTTTGAAAGATTGGTTTACTTTCTACCTAACTAGGACTTCTTTTGTTATTCCTAGGTACAGGAAAAACACTCTTGGCACGAGCTGTCGCTAGCCAGCTCGACTGCAACTTCTTAAAGGTAAAGGGAAGATTATTTTTATAGCTATTGAAATTAAATTTTATTTGAATTATCTTATGTTTACCTTAATGTTTTTCTTTAATCAGGTTGTATCTAGTTCTATTGTAGACAAGTACATTGGTGAAAGTGCTCGTTTGATCAGAGAAATGTTTAATTATGCCAGAGACCATCAACCATGCATCATTTTTATGGATGAAATAGATGCTATTGGTAAGAAAAACACCTTTTAATTTTTATTTAAAATTTTTTTGAAAGCATTAGGAAATTTTTAGAGAAATCTAAAAGAACTTTTTCTTATCTCTTTCAAGTACAACTTGTATAAAGTAGCAAAATAAATTGACTATCATTTTTTTTAATTCTTAAGGAAGTTTAACAAATTTCAATACGTAACTTTTGATATTGACAAAATAATAAATGGTATAATCAAAATCATTCACTTTATTGGCTATAATTCTTACTGTTTTAATTTTATCTTAATGTTTTTAACCCCAAACATTATCATATTCTTTTTTGTTTTTGTTTTTAAGATTTATTTTTATTGTTTTGACAGAGAGAGAGATAGAGAGAGATACAGAGACAGAGAGAAGGGGGAGGGCCTCGAACCGTCTCCATAGTTGTACATCATTGGTTTTTCCACATAGTTTCACTCCACAGGTGGGAGCGTGGCTGCACAGGGCCAGAACTGGGCTGGGGTCTTACCTCAGTGAAAACTGAACTGGAGGTACTACCCAGTTCAGCATATGGGTCCACATGGGCCGGGACAGGGATTCGATCCTCAGTCCCCGGGGTTGCAAAGTGAGCGCTTAACCCACTGAGCCATCCCGGCTTTTCTGTTTTGTTTTAAGATTTGTCTGAGAGAAGGTGAGAGAGAGAGACAGAGAGAAGGGCAAGGGCCCAGAGCAGTGTCTATAGTTGCACATAATTAGTTTTCACATAGTTTCATTCAATGCAGGTAGATGTGAGGCTGTGTGGGGCAGTACTGAACAGGGGTCCTCCCACATGGGAAGTGAGAACCTTTGCCACCATTCTGGTGGTTATCAGTTGCACCTCATTTCAGCATGTGAGTTTGCATGGCTGGGGCTAGGACCAGGATTCGATCCCCAGACCTCACAGTTGCAAGACAAGTGCTCAAGCCTATTGAGCTATCCTGGTATCCCATATTCTGTTTTCTTAAATGATATTTATAGAGGAAAAAAAGTATGAGTTACCATATCATTATTGTAGGTGGTCGTCGGTTTTCTGAGGGCACTTCAGCTGATAGAGAGATTCAGAGAACTTTAATGGAGGTAAGATTTGGTAAAGGGGATTTATAAAGAAATTGTTTATTGAATAAAGAAATGAACATTGGATATTTGAAATTCAGATATGTACTTTAGTTTAAATTGTACATATTTGAAATTTGAACACATCAGTAGGAATGAACATATTATCCACCACAGTCTCTAATAAGAAAATAACTACTAGAAAATAATAAGGCATCTGGAAAATTCCCACCTATTGTACAGCTGTTCTGTTCCTCTGCTGAGCAGAGTGGTCATTCATATATTTAAATTGTACATTGTATAACATATTATGAATGTGATCTTGTACTAATTTTGTTAAGACATTTTATGAGTAATGGACATACTAACACTGATGGCAATAAATAAGTTATATTTATGTATGAGGTTGCTCCAAAAATCATTAACATTCCCTCTCTAGCTTTATTGCTGAGAGTGAGAGGAAACTAAAATAGTTCTGATAATTGAAAGAAATAGATGATGGGATATTAGAATGTACGTAAAACCTTTCCCAGCTCCAAATTCTATGAAAGCGATGGCAAGATTCCAAGTATATGTTTCCATTTCTATAAATAGAAGCAAGGTAGCATAGGTAATGCAATATTATATTCTGTCTGAGAATGGGTATTTGAAAATTACTTTTCATAGATTATACTGATTTGCTCAGAATATATGTAGTATTTTAAAATAAGTTGTAGAGTTTCTTAGACCTTAAAGTATTTTAAAACAATGCAGGTACTTGTTTTATTTATGTAACTGATACGTTATCAACTAACATATTCTGGGAAAGAAATAGGTATGTCTGGCTAGCTATATTTTAAAGAATTTGTTGAATACAGTTAGGTTTTCAACATTTAGTCAGAAAACTAGAAATAAAAGGAAATACGTATAGTAGAATCAGTTGAAAAAATATTTAATGGATTATGTCTGTTTATACTAATGTAAAATTTGTCAGGCATACCATAAGCACTTTACACATTAGATTTTATTATTTGATTTGATTTTTAAAAGTAATTGTCTGAAATGAACTTGAACATTGGAAACCAGAACCACATAGTTCAGTTTCTTAATTCTTGACCTGATGAAAACCTTCAGACTATTAAAACTATTTGATTGCTATAGAAAGGTACATAGTTAAATAATCTTGGAACTTTGAGGATGGAAAGTATATCTCTTTATATAAGAGAGAAAAAAAATAGGATTTCATAAAATGATCAATTTGAAGGTTAAATAGCTATGTCTGTAGGCAATACATTTTATGATATTAGGCATATAAAGGGTATGCTATGTATTTTTTAATGGAATGTTTTGTAAAAGCTGTCTATTATTTTTATTTACAAATATATTTGTAGTTACTGAATCAAATGGATGGATTTGATACTCTACACAGAGTTAAAATGATCATGGCTACAAATAGACCGGATACACTGGATCCTGCTTTACTTCGTCCAGGAAGATTAGATAGAAAAATACGTAAGTTAAAGTTCTTTACCCGCTTTCCATTTCCCTTTGTCTATGTTCATTTCTCTTTCTATACCTCCTGCTTACCCCTACTTTATTTGAGAATTAAAACAACTGACTGCAAAATAATTTCTTATTTTCAGATATTGATTTACCAAACGAACAAGCAAGATTAGATATATTGAAAATCCATGCAGGTCCCATTACAAAGCATGGTGAAATAGGTAAGAAAATAACCTATTTTATATATATATATATATATATATATTTGCATTTGGTAAATTAAGGAAAATGCTATTGAATATCATTGATAGTTTATTGAATCCAGTTTTAAATTCAGCAAACATAGTGGTCTTAAATTCAGATAATATTTATTGAGCATCAGCTATATTCTCGGAGTTATTCTAAGTGCTGGGGAGATAGTGTTGAATAAAACTGATGAATTCCTGCCTTTATGGAACTTACATTTTTGTCAGGAAAGACAGATTAAGTGAGTAAAATATATAGTGTATTACATGGTGATAAGTGCTGGGAAGAAAAATAGAGCAAGAAGAGAAGACTAGGTAATGACAGGAACAGGCATGAGTGAGTGAGTGAGTTAAATGGAAGTGGGAAGAGAAGCACAGGGAGGGCCTTCTGAAGAAGGTGATTTTTAAGCAATGACCTGCTAAGTTGAAGAAACTAGATATTTGGTGGGAAAATCATGCAGAGGGAGTGACAAGGCTTTGAAGCTAGTGCATGCCTAGAACATTTATTTAAGAGCAGCAAAAAGGCCAAAATTGTCAGTGGCAGAGTAAATGGAATAGTAGTAGCAAGTGAAATCATAGAATGGGGACCAGAGTATGAGAGCCTTATTGCTTCTGGGTATATTAAGTTTGAGATGCCAATTAGATATCCAAATAAAGATGTTGATTAGTAATTGTGTATGCATCAGTAGTTCATTGGGGTGGTCTGTGATGGAGATTTAAATGTAGATAATAGCACAAAAATGTTTTTTAAAGTCTTGAGATTTGATGAGATTTCTGAGAAAGTGAATATGGACAGAGAAGACGTTCAAAAACTAAGCTGAGATGATTCTGATGTTAAAAAGTTGAAGAATCATCAAGGGAGACTGAGAAAGTATAGTCAGTCACACAGGTAGGAGCAGAACCAGGAGCTGGTGGTGTCCTAGAATATAAAAGGAGAAATTGTTATAAGGAGGGATTAATTCCCGGTACAATGCTGACAGTGGGTCAGATAAAAGTTCTGAGGATGGATCTTTGGATTTAGTATGTGGAGATCATTGGTAATCTTATCAAAAGCAGTTTCTTTGGAGTGGTGGGAATGAAAGCTTAATTCTGATAGGTTTCAGAGAGATTGGAAAGAGAGACATTGAGTTTAGACCGGCAGTGTCCAACCTTTTGGCTTCCTTGGGCCACATTAGAAGAATTGTCTTGGGCCAGACATAAAATACACTAACAATAGCTGATAAGTTAAAAAGCTGCAAAAATATCTCATGTTTTAAGAATGTGTGTTAGGCCTCATTCAAAGCCATCTTGGGCCACAGATTGAACATGCCTAGTTCAGACATTCTTTCAAGGATTTCTTTAGCAAAGGGGAGAAGAGAAGAAATAGAGCTGTAGAAGAAATGGAGATGAGGATTTGCGGGAGTTTTCTTAAAAGACAGAAGAATTTACAACACTTTTTATGCTGATGGGAATGATGTAGGAGAGCAAGAAATTGATAATGCACTTCCCTTATAGAGGGGTTGGCCCTCTTGGAGCTTCGGCTTCACTTATGAAAATAGGAGGAAAGGCAGGCTATATGGATGCTGGTGGTGACAGATTCTCAAATATGGCAGGAACTTGTAGAATTTTTCTTCTAAACACCTTTGTTTCCTAAGCAAGTTCAGAGTGAAGATGGGCAAGGATGGTTCAGATTTGAGGACAGAGAAGTTGTAAAATAGTTATCTGTATAAGTGAGAGACTAGACTAGGGTAGAGGCCAGCAAACCATGGCTTCTGGGCCAAATTTTATCTGCCTTCTGTTTTTGTAAATAAAGTTTATTATAATACATTATTCCCATATATTTATATCTTGTCTATGACTGAGTTCCCACTACAACAAGGGGAAATGAGTAGTTTTGACAGAGACCATATGACCTAGAAAACCTAATGTATGAGTATTTACTGTCTGGCCTATTACTGAAGGTATGCTGATCCCTGGGCTAGGGAATATGTAATAGTATAATTACTGAGTAGCTCTAAAAACCTTGTAAAGTGAATGGTCTAAAATAATTACAAATATTTGATTATTGCCTCACACAGATTTTGTTATTGCTCATGTGAAAGAGTTTTGAGATGGAAAGATTGAACTGAACCAAAAATGTTAATTTATAGGTTTCTCCCAATACTGAGCTCTTGCTGGGTGCCATATAAATTACCATGTTAACCTTGGGAATCCCTACGCTCAGAAAGTTTACAATTAATTAGACCTGAATGAAGACTAACAAATATCTGTGTTATTTTAATAGAGATTGACATACTTACTCTTCATTGTCTGACAAAGGGTGTGTCATCAGTTACATTGTTGTAGCCTATGCACTTGGAGCTTGCACAAAAACCATAAAAGCTACCTAGTGCTTGCTCTAGTATTTGAAAATTTCATATGATAAAATTATGTCTGATGACTATATTTGGTACATTTTATGTTTGGCTTATGTGATTGAATTCCATTGTAGTTACAATTTTGAATGCATAGGTTTATTCAAATTAAAGATTTGGTCACAGTTTAATGAGTTATTGCTTGACATATCTGAAGTTACATGTGTATGACTTTCATTGAGTAGAAATAGATTAAGATGCTTTCAAGCTCATTAATGGTGTGTTTTTTGTTTTTTTAAAGAGAAAGTTATAGCTTCTTTTGTTTTTTTTTAAATATTTTTATTTATTTTATTTTTATTTTTGACAGAGAGAGAGAGAGATAGATACAGAGACAGAGACAGAGAGAACCGAACCGAGGGAGCTCCCAGCTCAGCACATGGTTCTGCACGGGCCGGGGCCGGGACTCGATCCCCGGTCCCCAGTGCTGCAAAGCGAGCGCCCAACCCACCGAGCCATCCCGGCTTCCCCTTCTTTTGTTTTAAAGTTTTATTTATTTATTCATTGACAGAGAGAGAGAGATACAGATACAGAGAGATACAGAGACAGAACTGAACTGGGGGAACTCCCCAGTTCAGCATATGGTTCCGCACGGGCGGGGCCGGGATTTGATCCTAGGTCCCCGGCGCTGCAAAGTGAGCGCTTAACCCACTGAGCCACCCCGGCTTCCCCCATTAATGGTGTTCTTGCCAGCTACTGAGAAATAAAAATTAACTACTCTTGGTATTTGGTTTAAAGCTGGATAGATTTTCTTTGTCATGGGGTCAAGGCTTTGTTTAAATTCCTCATTTTTTTTTCAAAATAGAATAAAATCTCTGTGCAGAAGAAAAAATGCTTTCACATATTGAGGAAGTATTTTTGTTTGGTGCTAGTTTACTTAACAGAAGTATAGTTTTTGGTTGTTAATATGTGAAATGATAGCAGAAATGATGTCTAGCTGATCTAATTCAAAGCAAGCTCTTCAGTTAAAGTTTCCATATGGGCATAAATCAGGAACAGGTCTTTTTTTTTTAAACTTCCAGTATTTTTTCCTAAACAGATTATGAAGCAATTGTGAAGCTTTCAGATGGCTTTAATGGAGCAGACCTGAGAAATGTTTGTACTGAAGCAGGTATGGTTTTTTAAGCACAGTTTTTGCTAAAGATTTTGATTTGTTTAATTTGCTAAAATATGTTGAATTTGTCCAAAAGCAGAGCCTGGGCTTTGCAAGGATTTGGGTGCTTGTTATTTTGGGAATGATTTCAAGATGCAGGAGAGAACAGAGCAAAGTGAGATGGGAAAAGGAAAAGCTGTTTTAAGGGTACACCATTGAGATAGCTGCTCTAAGCAATGGGGGTTTGATTCTGATGAGACCCTTAGAGAACCATACAGAATGCTTTCTAGGATTACCCAGCTGAAATATGGGAGATTGGCATTTACTTACCAGCTCTCAGCTCTCCTTGAATGAGATCTGCCCCTGGGTATATTAACTCCTTTACACTCTGGATGCCTTAGGGCAGAATGTGCAAAGATATGCATGTGATAGGATACTGGCCCCTGAAGGAAGTCTGAGACTATACAGAACTATGCCATACATGTGGCTGAAATGAGACTTAGTCAACGCCAGAGGAATCTGCTACAAAATGGATGACATTTTTCTGATACTAATCTGTGAGCAGTAAGCTTTGAAAGATTGATTTATGAATTTGTGTTCATGCAACTCATAAAATGTAATCATTTTTTAATATAATTTTCTCTGTGGGCTATGTGATCCTATTTTTATTTTTGGTAACAAGTGGGTTTAAAACCTTACATGGAATTATTTATAGTCTTTGTCCTTCACACAAAAATCTTAAAATTGAAAAAATTAATTTCTACAGTAAATGTTATGTGATTTCCTCTTTTTCATACCACCTTTGGCCTTATATTAACACTTACAAATTAACATGGTATTTTAAGAGGCTCCTCAGGCATGGCTTTTCCATAGGAGTATCTTTGTGAGTATCCTATGACTCCGTATTTGAATCAAAGATCTGCAGGTCTAGAAACTCAGTATGAATCAGATTAATCATGTTCACAAAGACTTATTAATGAACAAAAATATTAAGAGGTAAACTGTCATGTGACTTGAACTACTCAGAGTAATTTATGACATTCTCTTTCCCAAAATCTACACTGGACCTAATTATTATCAAAGCATTGCTTTAGTGAAATTGGAATTATAAAGAAGACACTGTCATAATATTAAAGGCTGATACCATCAAATTATGAGTCTCTTATTTTTCACATATTTAAAAAAGTGATTTTTAGCTATTTCCAATAAGTAGCTGTAACTTCTATGTAGATTAAAATTTTAACTTTTTCATTAGGTGGGATAGTCGTATCTGGAGACATACTAAAACTCTTTGGTTTTCTTTTTACTACGCTTCATGCCTTTTGTAACATCTTTCTGTAAGTTAAAATCCATAGGATTCAATTATAGTTGAGATTTCCATTCAAATCCTGAGATTTTCTTACTTTTTGGATTAGAATGTATGTCAGATTCACTCACTCACTAAACAATGATTTGGAAACAGTCATGCACAAGGTTTGGAAAAATAACTACCTAATTTAGTTGTAGCTTCAGAATTAAAAAAGTCGTTTCCATTCATTTGATTTCTGAGGACAACATATAGTGCCTGTTTTCAAGACTCCTTATAATTAGAAATCTTGAAAGGGAAGATAGGAAGTAACCCTTAAAATCTTCTCAAACACACTCGTTTTATAAAAGTGAAAATTCAATATAAGCAGATCCTCAATGAATATGTTAGTATCATTCATTTAATTAGTGACACCTTACCAGCTTTAGCTTATCAAGAAGTTATGATCCTCTGAAAACCTGGGTTTCATATCCATGATACAGCTATATAATGTTAAAAAGAAAAAACACGAACTAAAAACTTTTCTCTCTTTATCAATTAATATTTAATGAGTAACTTGTCAAAAACTTGAAAGAAAAAATTGAATTGTGATATTTGAATATGAAAGTCAAAAATATCAATTTGTACATAAATAGGGTTATTTTTTAACATGTGAATGATGCCACTGAGTTTTCTTAAAGCCCATTGTTGGCTTTTTAAATTTTTCTATTCTCTAAACTTTTTTTATTATTAACAAATAATAGCTATCAGAATGACTGGAAGTGTTTTGTGTTTTCCTGAATTATATGTGTTTCTCCCTTACAGGAAATTGCTGCCTATAGAAATAAGAAACTACTGCTTAAAATGTGTATGTTTTGTTGATAGTTGTGTTTGGTTTGCTTGGTTTGTTTTTTTACAAGATGCCATTGGATGCAGGGACTGTAAACTAGATTTTAAATATGTAGATAATTGTCTCATTATTTTTTAGCTTTTCTTTTGAAAAATAATGTTCACAATAGCTACGGGAATTTATTGAACACTGAGTGATTTTTAACACATCAAAACTATTTCAGAAGTAGTAAATAAGAAGTAGGCTCCTTCACATTTACTTCATAGAAGTACAGTTTTTGGTTTCCTATAATAAATAATTCACATATATGTTGTAGTCATGTTGTTTTATTCTCCACAGGTATGTTTGCAATTCGTGCTGATCATGATTTTGTAGTACAAGAAGACTTCATGAAAGCAGTCAGAAAAGTAGCTGATTCTAAGAAGCTAGAGTCTAAATTGGACTACAAACCTGTGTAATTTACTGTAAGGATTTTGATAGATGCATGACAGACATTGGCTTAATATAAAAATAAAGTTAAATATATGTATTGGTAATGATCTCATTAAAAGTGTATGAATAAATATGTGTGAATAACAAAACTAGTAATTCACTAATTCCACTTTTAAGATTACTACAGAAGAAATTTGTATATTTGTTAATGTTGCATTTATTGCAGCAGAAGTTGTAAAAGAATGACTATTTTCAGGACTCCTTATAATTAAAAATCTTGAAAGGGAAGTAAGGAAGTAACCTCTAAAATCTATTCAAACGCACTCAGATTTTATAAAAGTGAAAATTCAATATAAGCAGATCCTCAATGAAAATATTAGTACCATTCATTTAATTAGTAGTGACACCTTACCAGCTTTAGCTTATCAAGAAGTTATGATCCTCTGAAAACCTGGGATTCATATCCATGATACAGCTATATAATGTTAAAAAGAAAAAACACGAACTAAAAACTTTTCTCTATCAATACCTTTATCCAAGGGTATATTGTTGCTTTACGTATTTGCTGTGTGAGCATTTTGTAAAATATTGACATGGTTTGAGATCAGTTTAAAAGAGCATTTCTCATGACTTATTTTATATCATTTGTTTCCTCATCCTAAAAGGTTGAATAAAATCTGTTTGATTCTGTTCTACATACATTCTTGTCTTTTCTAAGAGTACATTCACTATAATTCTTTAGTAAGTAAACTAACAGTGAAGATGAAATTGGATTTAGGTAGTCGGCTTTTGAATTTTATTCTAAGCTGTACCCACACTGTTTTCATACGAGATGTATGTCTACATCTATATATTCCTCCTTCCAGAAACATCTGTATTTACTCTTCATCTATGATTAAGCTGTGTAATTAAATGAAATAGTACATACACGTCCATAACTTTTTTTAGATTACGATTGAAAGTAATATTTGCTAATGTAACTTGGTTTCCCTAAGTTATGTGAAATGATAGTATCTTTTTGAGAATGTTAAGGTCTGGACCCTCTTCACTGAAAAATTCACATACGTATATACAAATTTGCATATACCGTACTAAAAGTTAAGGAGATTTTATTATTTCACAAGCTTACTTATGAACCCTATAGGTATCTATGGATACCAGGCTAAGAGTATCTGATGTAGGGGATGTTAATGCCAGATATGATTAAAATGAAAGTTCTGTTACATATACACAGTTCTCATATCGTGTCAATTAAAGTTTTAACAAATTACAATAGGGACTCATTGGACATCAGTTGAGATTCTTTTATTAAAGGTGTTAAAAAAAAAAAAGCTTCAGTTTCATAAACACTAACGAACAAATATATGACCCAGGTAATTGTATGGTGGTTCTTCAAAATAATAAAACTTAGTAGCAGAGTATGGTGTGCCCTTTTTATAACTAAAAGATAGAGAACCAGATTCATAGTGGTCGAGAAAGTGGATCACTTGAGCTAGCCATTTAACACAAGTTATTGTACAGTTCAATTTCATAAATATATAAAAATGAGATGTTTGTATGAGGAGTGTTTAGGTCATATCCATGTGATTCTTTTTACTTTATCCACTGTAATTTGCAAATTATTTTAATAAATGATTTTCTTGCCTTTTTACTTTGATAGTGGCTATTTTTTCAAGAATCAGTTTAGTGTACAAACCTTTAATATTTAAGTGTGGGTCCTTCTTCTAAGCTTGATTTTCCTCATCTGTTTAAAAAGAAAAAGGATAGTATCTCCCTGGGGCCAGAGAAAGTATATACCTAATCTTAATAATATAGAATTAATGCTCATTTTTAAAAGATACTGAAAGCCTAACATGTTGAAATACTAAACTTCAAATTAAAGAAGAGATCTTCAGTATTATGTACAATTTACTGAGTGAGCGGTCAATTCTGTTTGTTTCTTAGAAGTTATTTTTGCCATTTCTTGAGATTTTCTTGTTGTAATATACCCAAGTCCACCGTTTCAATTTAAAAGTGATGGGTGTTTCATTTTCTGTGTAGCATAACAATTTTAAGATGATCGCTTCACTATTACTCTTGGTTATAACCTCACCACAGATACCACAGCATTCTGATAGGAAACTGTTTTTCCTTGTGGATGTCGGCTACTGATGGCTAGGATGTTTGCCTATTCCTGTAGCAAAGGAAATATGCATCTCTCTGGAAAGGGCAGAACTAGTTTGGATTGTCCCACTGCCTTTCCCAAGACCTTCAGTCTTTCCATCCCGCCTACCTCAGACCCACCTCCTCCATGTCCTGTAAACTCTGGCCGAGACTCTCTGAGGCCCCTCCCCCCGCGTCTGCGCTCTTGCGAGGGGCGGGGCGGCGTACTGACACCTGGCGGCCGCAGGGGCGGGCCAAGTGCGAGCGTGGGGTGGGATTGGCTGGGGGAGAGCGGGGAGGGCGGGGAAGGGGCTAGACGGTTGTAGGGCTCGTGCAGCTCGAGCGGCCTCAGGGGCGCGGAGACTCGGAGGGGAGGGAGACGGTAGTAGCATGGCGGCTGCGTATGAGCCGCCCAACCATCCTCATCCTCACTGTCGCCGCCGGAGTCGCTGGGACTCATTGGTCTCTCTGTGTTAGTTGTAAGCCCGCTGCCCGCCCGTCAACCCTCGGGTCCACCGGCCCTCCATCCCTTCACCGCCACTGCCAGCCCAAGGGTCGGGGTAGCGAATAACTCCTACTCCCACCACCAGCCCTCCGGCCGGGATCATGGAGGACGTGAAGCTGGAGTTCCCTTCGCTCCCACAGTGCAAAGAAGACGCCGAGGTGAGTCTGCCCAGTGACTGCCACGCACAGGCCTCCCCTTGTTCCTCGGCCGAGAAGCGTCCCCAAGGGCCCAACCGTCAAATCCTCCAGCTTTACTGGAGCCCTGTTTCCTCTTGAGGGCGTCCCGGGACCTCAGGGTGGAGCCTCCTGCCTAAGGGTTTGTCTGCTCTTACCCTCATTCAGAGTTCCTCTTTCCCTCCCGAGGAGTCAGACTGGGGCTGGTCTACCTTAATTAAAGGAGCAAAAGTTGTCCTTTTCCTGCTAGGTCCGCATCGAGAACTTGGAGTAAGGTCCCCCTTTTATTGTTAGAGCATTATAAGAGCAATCAATGTTTTTTTTATCTCAATTTGAGGGATATCTTTGCTGTCTTACATTCACTTGTGGGACACATAGACGCACGTGTGGAATAGACCCAGGGCCTGAACTCCCAAATGCGCCTTGGAAAATTACCCAAAGTAGGTTTTTCTTTTTTGAAGTGGGAGGTGGGGGTGGAGGTAGCGGCAAAGCTATGACCAGCAGAATAAAATGTCACAAAGCTAGCTCATTTGAATTTGAAAACTTAAATCAATCTCCTGACTTCTAGAATTTGGGGTTCTTTTT
The DNA here is from genome assembly GCA_004027555.1 of Craseonycteris thonglongyai. Taxonomy (NCBI): domain Eukaryota; kingdom Metazoa; phylum Chordata; class Mammalia; order Chiroptera; family Craseonycteridae; genus Craseonycteris; species Craseonycteris thonglongyai. The sequence continues at coordinate 50,812 of PVKE010004331.1, forward strand.
AACCCACCTTACTTTTTCCCTGTTTAACGTTTTTATTGAGTTTTGCCTTATCTATTGCTACTTTAAAATACTTTATGATGCTGCAGACAACGAAATAAGAATTTTCTAGAGTCTAAATTAGTATTAGGACAGGCATATTCAGTAACCTTTAGCAAGATCAAGAATGAAAGAAATCTAAAATTGCTAGTTTTAAAAACGTTAAAATTGGAAGAAGAACGTTTTTTTTTTAAGAGACCATTCAATTTATACTAAATATTCAATTGACTATCTTCATATGGGGTTCACATTTTTGTTTGGAGGGATCTTTTGCTTGTGATAATAGTGATCCTTAAAAATTGCATATGCTTTCAGAGTAGACAGGGAAAAAACGTTGAATTTATGTTAGTTTAAAAACGAATTTACACTTTGTTCTTTGTTTAATATGGAATAATGTAAAAGATGAGTATGCTTTTATATTCTCAAAATTACTCAATAATTTCAGCACTGGAAGCAATTTTAGGAATAAATATAGAATACTCCCAATTGTCAGGTGAGGAAGTTGTAATTTACTGAGAATAAGTGAAGTGCCATGGTAACACAGTAGGACAAGTTACAGTGAGGACTTTGGTCTCATGATTTTTAATTCATTGTTCTTTTTAATACATTTTATCAATTATTCACTGCTATAATCTTAAAAGTTCTAGTTTAAAGTATTTACAGACTTTAAAGATTTTTATTTTTATTGTTTTTGACAGAGAGAGAGAGAGATACAGAGACAGAGAGAAGGAGGAGGGCCCAGAACAGTCTCCATAGTTGCACATCATTGGTTTTTCCACATAGTTTCACTCCACAGGTGGGCGGGGCTGCACAGGGCAGGAACTGGGCCAGGGTCTCACCCTGGTGAGAACTGAACTGGGGGCACTCCCCAGTTCAGCATGTGGGTCCAAACGGGCAGAGGCCAGGACTCGATCCTCGGTCCCCTGGGCTGCAAAGTGAGCACTTAACCCACTGAGCCATCCCGGCTTCCCCTATTTACAGACTTTACATTTAATCTTTTATTGTGTATCCCTGCAAAAAATTATAAAAATCTTACTGGGTATATAGCTTCTTTCTTGTGCTGGGCAGAAGTAATGCTGGAAGCCTAGTAGATATGATGCAAATATTATCTACTGATAATATTATCTTATATCTTAGCATTGGATGTTTCTCTTTTTGTTGCTAAATTCTTACTAGCTTAAACAAGAGGAAATGCAGAAGTAAATTTAAATCCAGAAAACTACAAGTGCAGCTAATCTCAAAAACTTGACTAGACAGTATCATAATGCATCAGAACTGCCTCTGCCTCTCATCAGTGCTTGTCTCTACTTTCTCTCAGGCTCTCTGCTTCTTCTTGGGCTTCTCCACAAGTTTGGAGTTTGGCCATCATCTAGTCCGGGTTCACACACTTTTTTTTTTTCAAGATTTTCTTGTTTTGAGAAGGTGAGAGAGACAGAAGGGGCGAGAACCCAGAGCAGTCTCCATAGTTGTACATCTTTAGTTGTGACATAGTTTCATTCCACACAGGTGGATTGTGGGGCTGTTGAGGGCAGGAAATGAACCCGGGGGGTGGGGGGGGGAGGAGATGTCTCCCGCATGGGAGTCAAGAACCTTTGCTGCCATCCTAGTGATTACTGGTTCTGCTGTAGTTCAGCATGTGGGTTTGCATGGGCTGGAGCTGGGATTTGATCCCTGGACCTTGTGGTTGCAAGGCAAGTGCTTAACCTGTCGAACTATCCCAGTACCCCCAGGTTCACACTCTTATGGAGCCTGCACAATGAGGAATAAAAGCACTATTCTTCAAGCTTAAATGTTTAAAGTCTAGAGGACTGGCCCATCTTAGGTCATGTGTCCCATCTTTTGGATCAGTCACTATAGCCAAGAAGGGGTGAATGCAATGAAGGTGCCCAGGCTGGGTCATATACCTTCACTTACTTGGCTAAGGTAGTGATGTTTATTATTAGTAGCTTGCCCACCAAAACCATAGGAACATTTCCACAGAAGATGGAGAGTGCTTTTTAGGCAGAAAAAACTATAAAAATAACCATTAAATAGGGCATATAGTCAGTCATTATAAACTAATAAAATTTTAACTTTCTAATTTCCACTGAGATATATGAAGTGTCAGATCCTCTTAAACAGAGTTAGAGTGACCAGCCAGCACAGTCTTTTCCATGTAGGAAGCACTACATGGAAAACTACATTACAGTCTGAATATTGCTTTTGTAAAAGTGGAATTCAAGTAGTAAAAGTAATTAATGCTCTTAATGATTGATGTGATCAAGCTATGGTAGTTTGATGATCCTATCATCTCTGTAAGAATGTTACTTCCAAGTTTCTTCTAGTACTGGCCGGACTTTCTTTATTACACAGTTCTAGTATTACCAGAACAAAGTCTGTGTGCCCCACTCTTCAAAAGGCCAAAACGCAAAACATCAGAGCTTGGAGAAAAGGAAAGGTTTATTGACCAAGAAGGTGTTAACTAAGATGGGATACCTAATCCTTAAATCCATTTTAAGAGAGTAGATAGAGTTCAGCCTTCTTTTATGTCAAAAAAAGGGAAATGGAAAGGCTGTTTTTGTAAAAATCTAGTCCCAAGCAGAATTCCTTTGATTTGTTATCATGCCTAAACTCCAGACAAAACAGGAGTTTTGGCCTGAAGACTATTGGAATTAATCAGGCTTAAACAAGATGGAGTTAGAATGATGGAGCATTTTACTCTGTTACACTACCAAAAAATGTAGCTGTATTTATCAATTTGCAGAGTGTTTGGCAAACCTTTATTTAAAACTTTGCCTTGATTTTGAGGATGAAGTTCAATCCCTTGGCAACATCTGCAAGGTCCTGTGAGATCTGGCATCTGCCTACCTCTCTCACCTTTTTATGAGCTACTTTTTATCCCTTACTCCATTCTCTGTATGCCCTAGCAATATCCATCTTCTCTCAGTTCTTGGAATGCTTTAAAATTTTCCCCTGCTTCATGACCCTTGCATTTCCTATTTTCCCCTGCCGTAGCTGCCAGCACTCCCTTTCCCTCACCTAATTAACTATAGTCATGGGTAGGATAAACCTATCAATGAAGGACCACATTTCTGTTGCATAGTGACATTGTAATTGTCTGAGCAATGCATTATAAAAACACCATTGTATTACAGTTGCCTACAGTATTCAGTACAGTAGCATGCTGTACAGTTTTGTATCCTAGGAACTGCAGGGGAGCAGAATTTGTCACCCCAAAATATGTCTTTTTGGCATAAGGATTATTTTAGGCTGGTTAATTTTGAGAAATGACAATTTGGCAGAAGCTATGGAAGCTGAGCAGAAGTTAACCTTTACAAAAAACATGTATAAGGACAATCTTTATCTGTAAAGGTATCTCCTCCTCCATTTTTATCTCCAAAAACTTATCAGTGAGGACAGTGACTCAACAGCCATACTCTTATTTACTGTACTTTTCTAGTAATCTCCCACAACTGACTTCCCTATCACTAACTTTTGTCTTCAGCTAAATATGACATTTAAGGTGGTGGCTTCAGGCATTTTGGTGAGTTACTCATTTTTTCCTGGGTCTTTCCTGTAAAACAAAAAAACCACAGGCCAAAATGTCATTACTCCTGCTGAAAGCCTCTGATATGAAACCTGGATTTAATACCTGATCTAATTGCAGCTTTAATCTCTCCCAGAAATAGTTTGGAATTTCTTGATCAACACTATTGAGGTAATCTGTCTGATAAGACCCCAGGGGAAGGTGTCCTTGCCTGAAATAATCCACTCTTTTATTTTTTATGTCCCACCCCTTTCTGCCTGTAAAAACCTTCCATTTTGTTAAGTTCATCAGAGTTGCCCTTCTAGTTGCTAGAAGGGATGCTGCCCTATTCATGTATCCCTTAATTTAAACCAACTAGATCTTCAAATTTTGTTTTTTTAACACTCTTGTGTATACAGGAGGTATATGTCTTACTAAACTTTTGTTATTTTTCTTTAATGTCTTTTATTACAGGGATGTCTCAGCCAAGAACTCCGAAGGGTAAGGGGAAAATTATTGTTCCTCTCTTACAGAGAAATGGGAAGTACAATGTAGCCTAGGTGTGTAGCAGCCTGACCATTTAGGCTTGTACAACCAACAGAGTAGTCTAACATTCCTCAATGTATGGCTTTCACAAAGTATCTCATGACTACTTGCTCTTGGGTTAGATCTCACTTTAGGCATCATTTCTTCAGAGAAGCTTTTCTTATTTTGCCAACTCCTCTCATACCCCTTCTCTCCCCCAAGGCTAGTTAGTAAAATCCCCCAGATTTATAAACCTCTATAGCACTTGATACTTTTATCACAGTTATAACTTTGGTCAGTTATAATTTTGGTCAGTGTCTGTTTTCCATGATAGACTGAAAGTTTCATAAGGAAGTTTAGTCACCAATAAGTTTCTGTCTTAACTGCTGTTTCACTTAACAGTGTCTGGTGGTATATATCATACATTTAACAAAAGTTTGTTGAATTAATGAAAGATTCTTGATGGGTTTTGTTAAAAAAACAATTTGAAGATCTAATTGTCTTAAATTAGGTGATAAATGAATAGAGCAGTATCCCATCTTCCATCTAGAAGGGCAACTCTGATAAACTTGAACAAAATGAAAGGTTTTTACAGGCAGAAAGAGGCTGGTACTAAGAAAATAAGTGGATTATTTCAGGCAAGGACACCTTCCCCTGGGGTCTTATCAAACACTACCTCATTAATATTGATCAGGAAATTTCTGACTGGCTAAGATTATGTTTTGGGGCGAGATTGAAGCTGTAATCAGGTATTAAATCTAGGTATCCTATCATGGGCTTTCAGGACTAGAGAAGCCATTTTCAGCCTATAGTTTTCTGTGTAACAGTTTTAATAGTAGAGTCTTACTTGTGGGAAGATTTACAGTAGTTTTTTAGATCTGAGGAAGAAAAAAGAACTTTATCAATTTTTAAATAAACTGGTTGTACAGTTACAGTTGTTGATTTTATAATTCTAAAATTAATGTTTTTCAGATACAATATGAAAAATAATTTTATTTCATATTGTTATTTCAGTTGTAGTTTTGCAGCTTAGTGTTTTCCTTTTATCTTTTGATTCCTGAAGTACAGAATCTAAAATAGGAATTGCTTAATATATCTGACTGGGCATTCCTCTTCTAGCTCCTTTACATTTAGAATGGTGCTGTTTTTCTTTTTTTTTTTAAGATCTTACGGTTTTTGACAGAGAGATAGAGACAGAGAAGGGGAGGTCCCAGAACAGTCTCCATAGTTGTATGTCATCAGTTTTTCAGCATAGCTTCATTCCACACAGGTGGGTGCAGAGCCCCACAGGGTAGGAACTGAGCTGGCCCCCCAACCCTATGGGAAGCACACCACAGTTAAGCATATGAGTCCACACAAGCCTGGATCGAACTTGATTCTCGGACCTCGGGGATTCAAAACAAGAGCTCAGCATGCTGAGCCATCCCAGCAACCCCTAAAATGGTACTTTTAAAAATCTTGATTGTAGAGTAGAATCACCCAAGGAAGGAGCTCTTAGAAAATAGCCATTCCTGTGCCCACCATTGCTTATTCTGATTTAATTGTTGTGAGATGGAGCTAGATAGAGGTGCTAATAGGCAGCCAGATTTAAGAATAACTTGTTTAGTAGCATCTTGTTTGAATACTTCTCTGCCTTTCCATAATCCTCTCAACCCTCTTGTTTTTGAGTGAACATCTCCTTTGATCCTTTTGGTTTAAGCAGAGCTTGAGCTAGGAGTTGGAACTAAAGGAACGGGCTTATTTTGGACACTTATTTTTGGAAGAGAGACTATAATACTAAAATCTGTTTTGTGAAATGTCTCAGCTCAGGTATAGAATTTTGATAATTTTTTTCCCCTCTGAGCTGCTCCCTCTACCTATTTAAAATTTGAAATCTATCTTGGTATTTTTAAAAATTAGGTGTTTCGGGGAAGCTGGGATGGCTCGGTGGGTTAAGCGCTCACTTTGCAGCCCCGGGGACCGAGGATCAAATCCTGACCCCGGCAGACCCAGATGCTGAACTGGGGAGTGCCCTCAGTTCAGTTCTCCCCAGGGGAGACCCTGGCCCAGTTCCTGCCCTGTGCAGCCCCACACCCACCTGTGGAATGAAACTATGTGGAAAAACCGATGATGTAAACCAGGGGTCTCCAAACTTTTCAGCTCACAGGCCGCATTAACTATCAAACAGCAGTTTGGGGGCCGACTACACACTCGAGGTCCAAATAAAAAAGAATCAAAACATAGATGTTGTTTTTAATTTTTTATTTAATATTATTTTATTCAGATAAAAAGGTCTCCACGGGCCGAATGAGAGGGCCTCGCGGGCCGCATCCAGCCCGCAGGCCGTAGTTTGGAGACTACCTACACTGTAGGTATATGTTTAACATTTCGTTCTATACCTCCATCAGGAATGTTTGAGAGTTATCAGTTGCTCCATATCCTCCTTAATACTTGGTGGTGTTGGTCTTTTTAACTTTAGCCACAGTGGGTATGTAGTAGTATCTTGTTTTAATTTGAATTTCCCTAATGATGTTGAGCACCTTTTTGGTGTGTTGTTGGTCATTTATGTATCTTCCATGGTGGGATGTCTTTGCTCATTTGCTACTTAATTTTTGATGTGCGTTTATATATTTTGGATACAGGTCTTTTGTTGGATATATGTGTTGCATATATTTTCTTCCAGTTCTTGCATTAGTATACTGCACAGCAATAAAAAGGAACGTATACTATTATAAGCCATGAACTGGAAGACAAAAATTAACATACACAACATGAATATCATAGACATTAGATTAAGTGAAAGAAGCCAGACATAAAATAGTACTGCTGTATGATTACACTTAAACTATCACTACATAGATGGTTTCTTGGGGTTCATAACCTACTACATTGCTGAGATCAATTTTCAAGATTAAAAATAAAAAATATCTTCTGTGTCTTTTTTAAAAATAACCTGCTCACTATCATTGTCAGGAGTTTTCTCCCTTTTTATTACAGCTGTACAAGGACTGTCTGGAAAAAAATTAGCCTTAAATGCCCTTGTTTTTCATATTACATGGCTGGATACTTTCTGCACAGCCCTCGAATAACTTTTCTGACTTGGAGAATATGGGTAAAGGGAATTTATTTTATGATTTTTGCAACTTTTCTGTAATCCTAAAATTATTTAAAAATGAAAAGGTTTTTTTTTAAGCTCCTTTTTAGCTTTAGAAATCTAAATACTATTTATAATTCAAGTTTTAAGCAACCAAGTTAAAAACTGGGAATGCAATCCACTTACAGTTTAGGACTATCTGTACTGTATACTACATTTTTTAAGATTTATTTTACTGTTTTTGACAGAGACAGAGAAAAGGGGGAGGACCCAGAGCAGTCTCCACAGTTGAACTTCATCAGTTTTCAATATGGTTTTGTTCTACACAGGTGGGCGGGGCCTGTGAAGGTTGGGAGCTGGGCTGGGGGCCTCCAACATGGGAGTCACGCCCCCTTGAGCCAGGGGCTGAATGCGGGGCAAGAACCGAACTGGGGGCCTCCTGCATGGGAAGCACACTGCAATTCAGCATATGGGTCTGCACAGGCCGGGGCCGGGACTTGATCCTTAGTCTCTGGGGCTACAAAGCGAGAGCTCAACCTGCTGAGCCATCCCAGCTTTCCCCCTCTATACTACATTTAATTCTTCATATCAAGTCACTGTAGCTGCTTTTCTCTTGCTTTTAAAATTGTCTGACCATTGACACTTCGCATTATTTTCTAATTTCTTTATCTTGATCTGCATTCCAAAGAATGGAATCTATGCTATTCTTTAAATGTATCTTTAAAGGGAATTGAACTAGACAGAATCTCAAGCCCAAGTAAGATATGGGAAAGGCTGTGTGATAACCATCTGGCAGTTTAGATCAAGGATGGCAAATACCTGTCAAAAATCATTCTTTCATCCAACTCAGATTTTGCTCATTGATCAAAGTGCTCTTTTCTTCCATAGTCTTTCTCCACAGCTATCTAGTACCAGTTTTGAGTTGACATGAATGACAAAAAAACAAAAATAGTCTAATATCTCTTTTAGAGGATTATTTGGGGGAGAAACTTCTGGTATATTTATTCTTATAATAATAAACTGTTGCATTCATTATATGAAGTAACACAACTGTAATTTTGGAAGCCCAATAATTAAAAGAATACCACAATTGTTTCTTGTCACTTAAAATTTTCAGGTGTTTGTGAAGACAGTAGACTGCTTTTTTTATAGAATAGTCTTAAAATATAATGTGTTTTCTAAAAATCCACACATTTAAATGTCACATCTTTAACATATTTGGTGACCTTTTCATCATGTTCTATACTTTTATTCTTGTGTTCTTCTGTAATTTTTTAGGAGTGGACCTACCCTATGAGACGAGAGATGCAGGTATGACAACCTTTTTTGTTTACTCAAGTCAACCCATATTATTATTATTATAAAATAACCTAATTTCACAAAGGATTTAACTCCTTTGTGACTCATCTGTAGGTTCATCACTACATGTTTTAAATATTAGCATATTTAACGTTAATTGTGGGTCTTAAAAAGATGGAAATGAATTGTTGCCTTTCTTAGATTAGAACCATGGACATAGTAATATATTTATGTGCTTAATGAGTCACTGTGTTTACACATCTGAAAAATTAGATACAATATTTGTGTTCCTTTTGAAAGTGTGCTCTATGTTTATCTAGTTTAGTTAAGTTCAGGAGAGTTGACTGTATATAGAAAGCTGTCAGTTGGGCTGTATCGTACCCTAGATACTACAGTAATATACTGTGTTACATCAATGATTACCAGTCAACTTCCATATTAATTTCTCTGGAAGACTTTGAGTTGAATACATCTAGGGCAGAATGAATTAAAGTGATAGCTAACCCTCATAGTAGTTCATTTTTCTTTTGTATTTCTCACAAGCAGTATCTTCTGTTCTTGGGAATCTTTTGACTTGTAAAATTCTTTTTCCTTTCTTAGTGAAAATACACTTCTTAATAATGTATGAATACCTGTGAGGCATTTTATTTGTGCTATGAGGAGTACACAGATGAGTAAAATATCATTTCTACCCACAAGAAGCTGGTAGGAGAAATCAGACTTATCCTACAGAACTGTAGAAGCTGGTAGGAGAAATCAGACTTATCCTATAGAACTGCAGAATTATACTATATAATATCTAGAGTATGATATGGCCCAACTGAAAGCTTTTTATATTGAATTCACACAATAAATTTTAATTCAACATATAGAAGGTATTTACTTAAATTGTTGAAACTATTAATAAGAAAACATTTGATACTAATCTTTTTTTTAGCTTTGCTATAATACTAAATTTTACTGTTAACTAGAGATAACAGTTCTAATATAGTTGTATCTTTTGCTGCTTTTGAGTTGACTGAATAAGATTTTGTGTAATTCCAAAGGGAAGTTTTCTGATGCCTACTTTAGATTATAGCAGAGAATAGAAGCAAAATTAGAGACTTTTTTTAACTAAAAATGTAGTTACAATGTTCTAATTCTACCTAAACTGTTTACAAAAGCACTGTTGTCAGTAAAGCTGGGAAAAAAGCACTATGGAAGTTCATATATCTGGAATATCTAACTTTAAACTTTGAATGTTTCATTTGCTATGTAAAGCACATCTGCATTTCTGTTCCCAGTCATTTGCTCAATGTAGCTAAGAAATGCACCCAAAATAACAAGACTTTTTAGCAAATTACTATAACAACTGTGAAAACACCCCAGAAATCTATTCTTATGGTACATAATTCATATAGATTTAACTTGCTGATGGTAAATATCTTAAATTTTTTTTCTAGGAAATTTTACCTGGATTGTTTTTAGGCCCATATTCTTCTGCTATGAAAAGCAAGGTATGAACCCTAGGTTAAGTTCATCAAGAGACTTTAGTAACTAACTTTTGGAATAAATATATTTTAGTAGTAAGAGTTTTATTTGAGGAAGGTTCCACAAGTAATGCATGTAAACAGTAATTGCCACTCTGGAGTACTTGCTTCTTTCCAGATTTTACTAGACCAGTGGCTCTCAAGTGTTTCATCACAAATAAGTTTTAATGTTTTATTTTTCAAGTGAAACCCAAAGGTTTACCAAATAATGGACCTTTATTTAAAAATTTACCCTCTAAAGTATTAGACATCTGTAATTGCTAATCTTCTAAACAATATGAGATACAATTAAAATCCAAAATAAGGGTAATTTTACATTTTAGTGGCCTACAGCTATGTTGGAAAGGTGAGGTGTTTTTGTTCATTTGTTTTTGAAGTACTAAGGAAAAGTACTAAGATAACTATAGTCTCAAGTGTGACTTACTTTGTAAAAGACAAACATGCAATTGTTGCCCAAATAATATAGTAATCAGAAAATGCGTGGCTTTAAGATGGTTTTAGGTAATTGCTTTTTGTATTCCCACTGTACTTTATAATTATATCTGTTATGCCATCTGTGATGAAATTACAAGTATTTGTTTACAGATATATCCTTTCAAAACGTCTTCCCTTTCAACTTCAGGTCACCATGGTCTTCCTAGACTGAGAAAAAGCTTGTAGGGCAAAATTTATTTCCCACCCTGAGTCATCGATATTTCTTTTCATACCATCATTTCAAAAGTATGTAACAACAACAAAACAGAAAGTTATAATGGAGATAAAGGAACATTAGGGAATAAACTCCTTTTCTAATACGTACTTATTATTTTAAAGACTGTGAGAAATGTCTGTTGTTGAAGCCATCTAGTCTATGGTTTTAGTATAGCAGCCTGAGCTAAAAAAATAGTTTTCAAAAGTGTTAAATATTAATATTTATAGCAAAATTTACTCTGTCTGGCAGAGTTCAATGATCTTAGCCTGAATTAGGGGAAGGGAAAGCATTTAAATAGGATTAATAATCAATGTTCCATATTTACTTTGTAGGTTATCCAACCTTCAAAATGAAGTCAACATAAATTCCTTGTTTACACTTGATCCATGACATATGAAGTTTTCATATATTTATATGATACTACAAAACGACCTATAAAATTGTGGATAAAAATAAGCTTTGAAGGCACATTAGTAAAAATAAACTTTATCAAACTAGAACAAAAATGTAATAGCATAGTGAATTTTTCTTTTTATTGTTAAATTTATTGGGGTGACATTGATTGGTATATATATATATATTTTTTTTTTTTACTGTTCAGTAGATTTTTATTTATATAAAGCAAATTATGACCATTATGTAAAGCAAATTATGGGCATATCATACCTACAGACAATAGAAAGTTATACAAAAGAAATACTTTACTAGTTACAAAGAGTATTGTTCCTTTTATTAAAACTGTATTTGAATATAATAAAAGATAGGCTTAAATAATAAGTATTAGAGGGATGCTGGGATAGCTCAACAGGTTGAATGCTTGCCTTGCAACTGTGAGGTCCAGGGATCAAACCCTGGCCTGTGCAAACACATATGCTGAATTGTGGGGCAACTGGTAACTGCTGAGATGGCGGTAAAGGTTCTCGCCTCCCATGAGGGAGGCCTCCAGTTGATTTCCCACTCCACATAACCCCACATCTACTTGTGTGGAATGAAACCATGTCACAACTAATGATGTACATCTATGGAGACTGCTCTGGACCATCCCCCCTTCTCTCTCTCTCCTTCTCTCAAGCCCATATGACTTTTTGGGAGACACAAACATTCAGTTCATAACAAATATAAATTATCCTTTGACTTCTCTCATGAATTATTAGTTTTAATGCTGTGGACTGTTTAATGCAAAAAGTGGGAATGAAATATATAGAAAACTCAAGATTCTTCTGATTACTCATGTCAGCATAATTTGTTCATTAATTATTGAACAGATAATTATTGACCAACTGTCAGGCATGTTACACATACTTAATATGAGTCATTAAAGCCCTTCATCTCATGGTATTTACATTGTAGCTATTAAAATAATACCTGTAAATTAAATTCTGTAACCACTTTAACCACTTGCAAATAAAAATTTGATATTTTCTAGAATTGACTTACTCTATAATTCAAGTCAAAAAAACCATACAGAATATAGTGTCATTTGAGGTTACCTTTTTTCATTTTAGTGGAATTTTAAAACGGCAGAAGGTTTAGAGTCTGTGAACTAGGTCAGTGATGTTGGATAACTGTTTATGTCTTAGTGTAATGCCCATTAGAGAAAAGAGATTGTAGTCAATATGTGTAACTATTCTGCTAAACACTTGACATGTGCCGAAGGCACTATGCCAAACACCTTATATATTATCTGATATAATTATCATAACCACTCAGTGAATAGTGTATTCCCCATTTTCACATGAAAAAAACTAAGCCACAGAACTCAGGTCCTTAGCAGAGCTGGAAGATAGAGCTTGGGCTCTGATGACTCCAAAGTGTAGTATTGTTTCCCAAATAAATTAAGTTCCCATCAAGCTATAAAATTATAAAGGTAAAAAAATCCTATTTAGCCTTCTGAGGACATTTAAAGTATTAATCTTGAGTCATTGTAATATATTGCTGATCACTCAGGTATTATTTTTAAATTAGCTTTAATTCCCTGTACTTAAATAAAGCTCAGATGTGGCTGTATTAACTTTATTGTTGAATCATGTATTTTCAAACATTTGATGATGTTTTGTAATTTAAACTGTTTCTTTCCCCCTGCCTTTCCTTTTTTTTTGTAGTTACCTATACTACAGAAACATGGAATAACCCATATAATATGCATAAGACAAAATATTGAAGCAAACTTTATTAAACCAAACTTTCAGCAATCATTTAGGTAAGAATTACTGCTATGATTTATTAAAATGTTAAATGTAGCAAATGTAGTTGTGATTTCAAGTTGACTATATTATATCAGACATTTCTATTTCGTAGAGACAGGTTATACAATATATTTCTTTAAAATATTTTAAGTAAGTAATTCATACACATAATGCAGAATTCTAAAGATTCAAGAGACTGTATATAGTAAAAAGTGTGTTTTCCTCTTCCTATCCGTTAATCAGTTTCACTAATAAAGGGCATCCATTGTTATTTGGGCAAGGGGGAGGGGGTATCCTTCTAGAATTGTGTTACATATAAAAGCATATTCCTGCAAATAATCTTTGTTTTTTTTTAACTGGATTTTAAAAACATTGTATATATTTTAGAGATTGTTTTATGTCATTACTTAGAAAGCTGCATTATTTTTAAATTGTATAGTGATCTACTGTATGACTATACTAAAATTTATTCAACGTGTCTCTTATTGTTAGACATTTAGATTTTTTTTTTCAGATTTGCTAATATAGCATATTATGAGTATCCCTGTACATGTCATTTAATTTATATGTGAATATATCAATAGGATAAATTTGTGGAAGTGGAATCACTGGGTCAAAGAATATGAGCATTTAAAATTATAATAAATGTAGCAATTTACCCTCCAGTGAGTTGTATCAGTTTATATTTTTCTACTATGCAGTGTTATGGGAATGACTTGTTTAGTATATCTCCAAGACAATTATAAAATATCTAAAATTTTTCCGTATGTTGTAGAGTAAAAATAGTGTTCATGTAATGTGTTCATGTAGTTTTGCCTTTCTCATTTATCTTACAATAAGTGCTATTGAACATCTAATGGTTTTTAATGTTGTTTTGTTTTAAAAATAAAAAGTATATTATACATGGTACAAAAAGGTATATAATGAATATAAATCTCTTTCCTCCTCTAAACCAAGACACCTAGCTTTTCTCCTGGGAGGCAGTAGAAAATTATTAAAACTTCTTGAATATCATTGTAGAGATTTTCTGTGTCTTTATAACAGCATATATGTTTAAAATATTTTAATGCTATGCTTTATTGTTTGTAAAAATGAAAACAGGCTAAATGTTTATCAGTACATGACAATGTAAAGTATGTGTGTCAACATAGACTACCATAACCATGAAAAAGAGCAAAGTATTACTATGTGTATTGATAATGGAATAATCTCTAACATTTATTAAAAGGAAAATCAAGATGCAGAACTATGTGTATACTCTCAGTGTGTTTAAAAGTGTATATAATACATTAGGCATCTATTCTTGTACATGCATAGAAAATTTCTGGAACTAGAAACTTAACAGTGATTGCTTCTGAGAAGGGAATCTCAGGATCTGGGATGGTAGAGGAACCTATTTTTCATTGCAAATATTTTTATGCTGTTAGAATTTTTGACTGTATACATTTCTCAGTTAATAAAAACTAGTTCTAAAAATGGAGTGTCTGTATTCTAAAATAAAGTATATTAATTTTTTTCTAATTGTAAAAGAAATACTTTTTGTTTGTTTGTTTTTAAAGATTTATTTTATTGATTTTTGACAGAGAGACAGAGAGAAGGGGGAGGGCCCAGAGCAGTCTCCATAGTTGATATTAGTTTTCCATATAGTTTCACTCCACAGGTGGGCACAGGGCTGCGCAGGGCAGGAACTGGGCTGGGAGCCTCTTACATAGGTCCCGGCAAGAGCTGAACTGGGGCACACCCCAGTTTAGCATGTGGGTCCTCGTGGGCCGGGACTGGG